>JAVIWB010005438.1:0-73345 GCA_031893035.1 Dermolepida albohirtum
ATAAAACGCACAAATGTTTTAAATAATTTTATTTCGAACAGAGAACTAATCGGTATGTGGGGTACAAGTATAGATATAGCAGTTCAAATACTAAATAGAAAAGTTTAGAAACATAGGAAAAAACGAAAGAAAAGACAGTTCAAAATACCTCGCTTCGCGTTCAACGCATCGGGGTACCTCGATGCAATATCTGAAAAAGTAATATTAAAAATAACAAAGGGCCAAAGTTAGAACCCTGTAAGATCCTGGAAGAAAGTTGGAGGCAAGATAAAGGGTTTTCCAAAAGGGACTTGACAAATTTTAATTCAATTTGTGAACGCACCCTTTCACTAATCATCGAACTGTCACTGTCAATTTATTCAGTAAACTTCATGGTAAAGTACACGAACGAACAACGTCTGCAAATTATAAAAATTTTACTACAGAAATTCGGAGTCGGTGACCGCTACTTTAAGAGCGTTAACTCCGATTTTCGGTCGTCATTCTCGCCCTAGTAGACAGGCAGTAACAAGTTTAGTGCAAAAATTTGAGTCTACATATTCGTTGTGTGATGTTGCCGTGCCAGTGAGACAACGGGTTGGTCGAAGTGTCGAAAATAACGCTGCCGTTGAAACGTCCGTAGCAAATGATCCAAATTAGTCAATTCCACGACGTTCTCAAGAGTTGGGCATCGCCCAGACCACTTTATGGCGAATTTTGCGTAAGTATCTTGGTTTGCACCCATACAAGATCAAGCTGACTCAAGAATTGAAGCCGATGGACCATTTGAAGCGACGTACGTTCTCCGATTGGGCTCTGGAATAGATGCGCCAAGATGATCAATTTCATCGCAAAATCATTTTCAGTGACGAAGCTCATTTTTGGCTCAATGGGTTCGTCAATAAGCAAAATATGCGTTATTGGTCGGGTGAAAATCCACATGCGCTTCATAAAACACCACTTCATCCACAAAAAATAGCTGTTTGGTGCGGTTTGCATGCCGGTGGCGTCATAGGGCCATATTTTTTCGTCGACGATAATGATCGTCACGTTACTGTGAATGGTAATCGTTATCGCGCCATGATTACCGATTATTTTTGGCCCGAATTGGAAGATATGGACTTGGACAACATGTGGTTTCAGCAAGACGGTGTCACAAGCCACACAGCACACGCTACAATCGATTTATTGAAGAGTAAGGTTGATGAGCGTGTTATCTCAAGAAATGGACCAGTCGATTGGCCGCCTCGTTCGTGCGATTTAACGCCTCTAGACTTTTTTCTTTGGGGCTACGTCAAGTCATTGATCTATGCCAACAAGCCGACAACGTTGGAAGAGCTCAGAGCCAACAGTGAACGTGAAATAGCAGCCGTTTCGGCTGAATTGTGTGTCCGAGTCATCGAAAATTGGGTCCAACGAATCGATCGCTGCAAACGTGCCTGCGGTGGCCATATGAACTATGTCAAGTTCCATTCATAAATGGTTTGATTGTACTTCGAGCCGATAATAAAGTTTTTGAAATATCTCAAATGGTCTGCATTTTATTTTGAAAAAAATTTGTCAAGTCCTTATTGGAAAACCCTTTAGAGCTGTGACCAACCAAGTAAGTAAGACTTGAGCAATGGTACCATGGAGTCAATAAAATCGGAAGTGTTTTTTGATAAGGATATAATGAGAAAGTCGATGATGTCTAGTCTCTTGGTATACAACAAATTAAAAACGTGCTGCGAATTATGAAGCTTTTTTAGTGAAAATAGACATATTAACTGAGTAATGAGGTACTTTCAAAGTAAAAATGCAAATATTTTTAAGAAATTACGAAGTATTGATATGCGTTTGACATATTATAAATTAGAAAAGTTGTGTCCTTTCTGATAAAATGTTTATAAATGGTTTTCTAGATTCTAGATTACTTCAAGGAAGTAAAAATGAGGAAATAGAATGTGTTCAGAAGCAGTTGCGGAAAAACCCTTAAAAGCTTTCAACGCGCCGATGCACATAGATGTACCAGTTGTTAAAACATCGTTCTTATTTCAATAATAACAGCGACATAATTTCAATTATTATCACCGTCTAATTTACTGCTTCATAAATATTCTCCAGATTATGTAAAAACAACAAAAAGCAAAATTTGTCGCGCGCTTTTTTATTTCGGAATATTGTCTAGGCTCATAAATATTATCCTTTATTAAGAAATATAATTGGTCCCACCTGGGCATCACTTTTGTACGCAGTGTTTCTCTAATTAAGAAAGCAAGTCAATGCTAATTATATTTAATTTATCTGCTACTCCTGATAGGTCCGAACCAGAACAAGATCAGAGAATTAGGAAAAATAAATTAGAAAAATTCATGCTTCAGGGGTGATCTGTTTAAAGTTCACGCCAACAGATAAGGGAAGAAATATATGATTTCGAAAGAGTTTTTAATTAAAAAATATTGCAATTATACATTTCGAAAAGATTTTTTTTAATGTATTTTGTCATAGAGTTTGTATAGAGGGGAATTAATCAATTTAGTGAAAGTGTTTTTTAAGAATTACGAAGCAAAAGGCTGCAGATATCATTGGATGTGATTTATAGTATAATTGAGAATTTTATTCCCTGTTTCTATGCCTGCGAAGATGACTATGAAAAATGAGTGAAAGTGGGTTCAAATAGTCTAAAAAAAATCCTTTAAATACAGTTTTACGAAGCAATTATGTTGTGTGTATGCTAAGGATTGGGTATCATGTGAGGTCTGAGGATCTTCCATGTGAAACATCAAAAATCAATTTATGGTAGAAAGCCGGTAGATTTTATTTTACTCGAAGAATTCAAGGTGAAAAAGCTTTAAAACAGTATTATAATATTCAGAAACTGAACAGTTTGAAGTTGAAGATTCTTTTCTTCACTTTTAAAAGTTAAGAAATTGGGTGGAAAATTTGTCATATGCGGTTTGGGGATAGTTCATGTGAAAGATTTTCTAAAATTCACATTATGGTACAAATCCAGTTAAAGACGTCCAAAATTTGGAGGCTTTAGAATGTGTAGATTAGATCTGTTGAAATAATTTTAGCTGAAGAAGCTTTGTGTGGCAAATATTGAACTATTTTTGTGCAAAATAGCATTGAAAAATACAAAGTTGATTCATAATAATAATAATAATATTTAATACGTTCCATAATGTCGATAAAACATGAAATATGTCATAGTACAAAAATAAATAACAACGAAACAACAATTACAAGTTAAAATAGATAATGTAAGTATATATACATATATGTATATGTGTGCAGTTGACATATGCTATACGCCAATGTCTACAATTGTTTTAAGGAAATCTTCCACATTGTAGAACTCTTGCTCTATTAGCCAAAACTTACAAATTATTTTAAACCGGGCCAACGGCAAGCTCTTGATCCGAAGCGGTATGTGATTGTATATTGCACACAATGGTGAACAACATTTTTTTTTTGAATTTTTGTAAAATTCGTTTGTGGGGGCACAAGATGCATATTACTGCACTGAAGTATATAAATAGAGGGCATTTTCAGTACTTTGGCAGATCGAAACACACCCACACAACTCTTTGTTGGTTTCATGCCATAGATTGCTCTAATACATGACTTTTGGAGGATAAATATCCTCCGTCAGTCGATGAAATTGACCCAGAACACCACACCTTACTGGAGCCTTGAATGTACATAGGCGAAGTAAGAAAGCAGTCCCTCCTCCACACCAACTTTACAAGAAATAACAAGCAAGCAGTAGCAGAATCGAGACAGCCTCGCAGATAGTTCATTGATGTAAGGTTTCCAGGACAGTTCAGAGTCAACCCTAAGGCCAAGAAATGGCACGTTACACTTTAGAGGCAAGCACCCATCATCACATCTGTCGGTAAACTGTTACCAAAGGTCAGAAGATGGGTTTTGGATAGATTTAATTGCAGGTTATTTGCCGCAAATCACTTCCCTAACATATGTATATTTTCTGTTATGGCCATACTTAAGTCTTCGTTCCCAGAGTCTATGATTGTGGATGTGTCATCCGTGAAGAGAACCGTTAAGGATTCTGTAGCGTCCAGGAGATTGTTTATGTACAGTAAAAAAAGTAAAGGTCCAAAAATAGAACCCTGCGGAACACCCAGGGTAACTGGTTCCGGACCTGACCTCACCATGCATCCCCCCATATCAACCGCTTGCACATACTGCATTCTGCCACGTAGATATGAACGGATCCAATCCGATGCCACGCCCCTGAATCCCATCAGCCCCAACTTCCCCAACAAGACTTCGTAATGTACACTATCGAAGGCCTTCTAAAGATCCATAAACACACATGCCATCGGTAGTTTGTTAGATATATTATTTATAATTCTTTCTATAAGTTGGTAAATTGCTCTGGCAGCTGATCGCCCTTTGATATAACCATTTTGTGTGTTGTTTAATATTTTGTGTTTTTCGATGAATTTTATCATCCTGACCAGAACTATTCTTTCAAAAACCTTCATACCATTCATACAGGAAAAGTGATGGTATTTGTGTTTTGGAATGCTGCAAATTTATCGATAGTTTTCAGAAATAAAATATGCAATAATTGATAAATACTACTTAATACTTGTTAAGGTACTTAGCAGATAATATAGAAAATTTTGCGAAATAATAATAGATTATACTGGAAAATATAAATAATTTTGATATTAAAAAAATCATTTCTCTATTGTTAGGTCCAAAGCGTTTTTAACGTTACAATAACATTAATTAATTAGCATAAATTGTTATAATGTACATATTAATTTAAGCAATATATTCGGTTTTCTTTAAGCAAGTAATATTGCGGATTTTATTGTTAATTTGTGAAAATATTGATTTTGCGTTATTGTTCTATTGCCAGCACAAACAAGTGGCGTGTTTCTGTTGCCCTGGAGACGTTACTCACTCACTTGACCGCAGGTAAAAAGCGTTTAAAATTATTGTTCCTCTGTGTGATTGTCTGAGCGTTAAAAATTCAGTGGTTACAGTATTTGCAGAACATCGAAGCAAAATTGATACTTAAGCTAATTGATAAAATGAAGGGTTATCGATCTCCATGTTACTTCTGTTTTTTTCGATAACTTTAGGGGCCACTGCTACTTGCCCAGATTGCAAAAAATCCGAAAGTTGTTTACGTTATTCAGCAGGAAGCATTTTATTTAAGATGTCTATTCTGATGAATTAGAACCAAAAGAATCCATCACGTAATCACCCAAGAAGTTTGTTTATCACAAAGATAATAGAAGTAAATTGATTTAGAACTAAATAACATCTTCACACTTTAAAACAAGTAATCGAGACGTTAAACAATTTATATTTCGATTACAACGTTGTTATATTCAGCAAGCGTATATGTAGTTTATATTAGCGTTGCTTTTCTAATATAAAGGGTTTTCCAATAGGGACTTGACAACTTTTAATTCAATTTGTGAATGCACCCTTTCACTAATCATCGAAATTCGAAATGTTACTGTCAATTTATTCAGTAAACTTAACATTTTCATCATGGTAAAGTACACGAACGAACAACGTCTGCAAATTATAAAAATTTACTACAGAAATTCGGAGTCGGTGACCGCTACTTTAAGAGCGTTAACTTCGATTTTCGGTCGTAATTCTCGCCCTAGTAGACAGGCAGTAACAAGTTTAGTGCAAAAATTTGCGTCTACATATTCGTTGTGTAATGTTGCCGTGCCAGTGAGACAACGGGTTGGTCGAAGTGTCGAAAATATCGCTGCCGTTGAAACGTCCGCAGCAAATGATCCAAATCAGTCAATTCCACGGCGTTCTCAAGAGTTGGGCATCGCCCAGACCACTTTATGGCGAATTTTGCGTAAGGATCTTGGTTTACACCCATACAAGATCAAGTTGGCTCAAGAATTGAAGCCGATGAACCATTTGAAACGACGTACGTTCTCCGATTGGGCTCTGGAAAAGATGCGCCACGATGTTCAATTTCATCGCAAAATCATTTTCAGTGACGAAGCTCATTTTTGGCTCAATGGGTTCGTCAATAAGCAAAATATGCGTTATTGGTCGGGTTAAAATCCACATGCGCTTCATGAAACACCACTTCATCCACAAAAAATAACTGTTTGGTGCGGTTTGCATGCCGGCGGCGTCATAGGGGCATATTTTTTCGTCGGCGATAATGATCGTCACGTTACTGTGAATGGTAATCGTTATCGCGCCATGATTACCGATTATTTTTGGCCGGAATTGAAAGATATGGACATGGACAACATGTGGTTTCAGCAGGACGGTGCCACAAGCCACACAGCACACGTTACAATCGATTTATTGAAGAGTAAGTTTGATGAGCGTGTTATCTCAATAAATGGACTAGTCGATTGGCCGCCTCGCTCTAGACTTTTTTCTTTGGGGCTACGTCAAGTCATTGGTCTATGCCAACAAGCCGACAACGTTGGAAGAGCTCAGAGCCAACATTGAACGCGAAATAGCAGCCGTTTCGGCCGAATTGTGTGACCGAGTCATCGAAAATTGGGTCCAACGAATCGACCTCTGCAAACGTGCCTGCGGTGGCCATATGAACGATGTCGAGTTCCATTCATAAATGTTTTGATTGTACTTCGAGCCGATAATAAAGTTTTTGAATTATCTCAAATGGTCTGCATTTTATTTTGAAAAAAAGTTGTCCAGTCCTTATTGGAAATAAGATTTAAATTTTAATGAACTCGTCTTTTCTTGTTCCTTTATTAAATGGAATTGTTTATTAACCATATGATTAATTAATATTAGCCATCGCACATGCGACAGCAATATATAGCAAGTTCATAATTAATTTTAAAACGTTCTTGACGTGTTTTTTTTAATATTATTTACTGAACGTGTGACTGCGGTTTCTAATGATCATGAGTTGGGTGTGTTTCGAAAAAAAAAGGGCCTTTAAGAGAAAGAGAGGCAAAAACCCAAAAAAATGGTAAATATTAAATTAGAGTCTTGTTTGATTACAAAAAAAAAATCCTCAGCGTCATTTTATGGACTGACTGAATAAAAATTACATTTAGAAATGCACGCGAAGTACAGGAACGTACATTTTACAATGTAAATTGACCTCGATATCCCACGGGATGAATACGTATTTATTACTTAATTACAACAAATATGAAACTTGTGAATTTTATAGCTTTACTGTTTGTTACGCGTTTTATAGTATAAATTTACATATATTATGCGGTATCTACGATTTTTATATAGATAATTATGCTATTACATAAGTAAATTTTGTGTTAATAAAGAAAAGTCTTGTCAAATATAATGATTTACTTTCAATATGGTATATTATAGTCTGCATCACGTAAAAAATGGCCTAATAAATATACTTGATCAATAGGTGATCGTTTTTTGATTGGTTAAACACACATAAATTGCAGCTGAATTTGTTTTGAACAAGCTTGAGGTTATATTATAGTTTCTGTTATCATCGATGTTCAGAATTTAAAATGTCAAAGGTATTGAAACAAAAATGTAGAGTATGGACGGAAGAAGACAAAATTTAGAACAATTTGTCATAAATGTGGGAGATTTTGGTACCATCGACAATTCTTCTAATGAATAGACATTTATCTTTTACTCATTTATATCTTACAAAGGTGATCCTATAAGTACCCGGCCTGGCCTAGAGATGGCGGTAGTTGTTTGAAAAAAATCACTCTATTAGGAAGTACACATATGCATGCATAAAGCATATGTTTCAAGTTTGAAGATGCCACGTTGTTTAGTATTTGTTTGGCAGCCATCAATAGTGAACGTTTTCAGTGAATTTGAAAAAATGGAGAAAATTGGTCATCGTTACGTGATACAATACTTTCACTTGAAAGGCGTCAGCTCAACCGATATAAAAGCTGAACTGGATTCTACTCTGGGTGAGTCTGCTCCTTCGTTTACAACAGTTAAATATTGGGTAACAGAGTTTAAACGAGGCCGTATGAGCTGCCAAGACGAGCATCGCAGTGGTCGACCAAATGAGGTGAAGACTCCAGAAATGGTGAAGAAAATCCACAAAGCGGTACTGGATGATCGTCGACTGAAAATGCGCGAGCCAACAGACATAGTAGGCATTTCAAAAAGTGCTGTACATCGCATATTATCTCAAAATTTGGACATGAGAAAGCCGTGTGCAAAATGGGTGCGGCGTTTACTCACATTCGGGCAAAAACAGTGTCGTGAAGATGTTTCAATTCAATGTTTAGCGAAGTTTCACAGCAACAAAGCAGAATTTTTGCACCATTTCATAACCGTGGATGAAACATGGGTTCAACAATCAAAACAATGGACTCAAAAGGAAGAACCGGCTCCAAAGAAGGCGAAGGCCGTTTCATTTGTGGACAAGGTTTTTTGGAATGCACGTGGAATAATTTTTATTGACTGTCTTGAAAAAGGAAAAAACTATCAACGGCGAGTATTATGGGTACTTATTGCAACGTAAAAAACGCCCGCATTTGGCTAAGAAGAAAGTGTTGTTTCATCAAGACAATGCACCAAGCTCACAAAACCGATATTGCAAATGCCGAAATTAATAAATTAAAGTTTGAATTGCTACCTTACGCACCCTATTCGCCAGATTTAGCCCTCTCGGATTATTTTCTGTTCCCAAACTTGAAAAAATGGCTCAGTGGTCAAAGATTTTCCAACGATGGAGAAGTGATGTTGGCAGTTAATGGATATTTTGAGGAGAAAGACAGTTCTTATTATAAAAAGGGTATCGAACTTATTGAACATCGCCAGGAAAAGTGTATAGAGCTGAAAGGAGATTATGTTGAAAAATAAATATATTTCCTTCCAGAATATTTGTGTTTTCTTTGTTGAGTCGGCTATTTCTGGGACTACTCTAGTACATTATGATTGTTTAGTGTTTATTAAACTAATATATATTAGTAGATTTAGTTTTGTAATGAAAAATTGTAGATGTACATGTATTTATTTCGAAATAAAAGATATTACAGCTGTTTGAAACTTTTCGAATATAATTCAACTAAAAATAAAACAACTATTCTACATGTCATGTGCTGTCACAAATAAATTATTCACAGTTCCTTTCTATTTTTATCGATTGTAATATTACAATTACGTTTAGGTTGAGCGCTTAGAATTTAATTGGAAATAAAGCAATATATGTATATGCCATGTGCTTTCATAAATAAATTCATTACGAGAGCTTAAATCTTTTTTAAATTTGAAAGAATTAATTTAATAACTCCTTTTATATATGGAATTGGAGAGAAATAATGTACCTTTTGTCAACAAGATTAATTCAAAATAATCTGTATTAGTTTTCAACATTTAATTTAAAATAAACCAGTTAAACTTTCATTATTATTGTATTATAGGCAAATAAATGATACAATAATTGTGTATGTGTCAATCAGACTTTCGTAGTTGATAATGTATAATGTCGAAAATATTTACGTGATTAGTCTATCTGTTCGTGGCACAGAGTGTAGTTTCTTATTTTGTATAACTCAGACAAATGTTTGAAAACAATTCGAAATTTAGATACGAACTTTGCAGCGGATAATACATTATAACACGAGTTTAGATTGCGTTCAATGTTCGTCAGTTTGCTTCCTCATCAGCTATCGTTGTTTTAATAGACTTCAAGTGAAGGCATCTAGTCTTCAAGCTTTGCATAATCCTGTATATTGCACGATTTTTCCAGAACATTTCAATATTTAGATTGGAAATAGGTATTTCGAATCCTTTTTTTAATATGAATCTTTTAAGTAAGTTATAAACCGTTAAGGAGATTCGATATTCAATTGAGGTATCTCCGTAATATCAATTTATTACTTTAAATTTTTATTACTGTCAAACTCCCAATATTATTCCGATATGAAATGAGTTTAGTCTCTCATAAAATCTAATGTACTTGACGTCTGCTTCGAAAAGTTCCACAGTTCTTCAACTTATAAGTGGATTTTTGTTTAACGTTTCTATTTTTTCCAAGCGTAAAATACGGAGCCAGTTTTATTGACTGATTTATTAACATTGGTTTCAAATGTAGAGTTTCTTACTAGTAGATCTCTTCAAGATTTACGATTTGGTCAGAGAATACTTGTGTTTTCTTACGTTTAACGGAAGGAAATAAGGAAAAGAAACGCAGCGCCGGGTATTTTTATAATCAACCACGAACAACAAACTAATATATCACATACATTTAGTTAGAAATTTTCGGCTATTCTTTAGTTAAAAGTTTTCTAAACGTTACCGTTTGAGTTTCTCTTTATATATATTTTTTTTTGCGATGCCCCTCTGTGTGTGTTCCATCACCTCTGCAGTCTTCATCTCGGATACCGGACCGCATTCGAAGCAAAAGTTTAAAAGCTTTAAAGAGATTGGACTCTACGCTTTTTATTTAAGTCTATCTCAGAGCGGGAGTCACAAGAAATATTTAAAGTTAGATACTTTTGACAGGCGAAGGATATATCTTCACGATATATGCCCTGTCAAGGTAGTAAAATGTATAATAAAGTTTTATTATATCTAGTTTGGACTTAATTAACTTTATAGAAAACTTTTTTGTATTATTATGCGGAGTTTTAAACCACCGACTTAGATTATATAATTTTATCTTTATTTAAGCACCATCTTTCGGGGAAATTTAGCATTATATTCTGGTAATAATGCTTTTAAATTAAAAAATATTTGTAAACAATGAACTTAACTTGGACTGAATGCAAAATCCAGAAAAAGAAAAAAAAACAAATTCATACATCTAAAGAGGTGTTTGCAGTGGTGTAAATCTTACTGCAGACAAGTGTCCAGGTCTAAGTAATCCACAGAATTTACTATTTGTTATAATTGTTCTACGATACGTTGCGACAGCAATACAGTTTTTATCTTGCACCTTACAGCAGAGATCGGCGAACATTCCTGTCATAACTCTGGTATCTGAAATGTTGCTTGCTATATAATATGTATATATGTCTGTTAGTTATGTTAAGACAGTCTGTATTCCTTAGCACCTATGTAACTCCACGTCTATCCTTGATACCGTGGATCAATTTAATGCACGAGTTCTACCCCATCAGCACTTGATATGATTTTTTGCATGGCAGAAAGAATACACGGCTTTATTATTAAGGACGTGGTGTTATTTATGGTTTTATTTTGTTCAAGCGTGTGATTAGAATTATAATTTAAAAGTTCGATCAATGAATTTGACACGGTCGATACAAAGAACTTGTTAATCAAGTCAAAGTTAATTGGTCAGGAATATTTGCAGATTTGACCCCGCCTGAACGCAGTCTTCGCATCTCTTTCTAAATATTATTTATAATACTGGAAAACAAGTGTGAATGTAAGATCAGAGTTAGAGTTATTAAGTATTTAATATACAAGGTAATCCTCACATAGATCCCACTTAGTTCTTTCAATCTATAGGATTAGGTATTGCTTACTATGACTTAGGAATAAATGTTACAAATATACTGCAAACAAGCGAAGACTATGGAAGATGAAACTTGACTTCTTCGCTATATTTCTCAATCCAAACTGTTATGAGTCTTTCCCTAAAGAAAAATGATGAAAGTTGTTTTTGAATTCAAACCGGGATCCCAACAGTAGACACATCGTGATTGTGTTCTTAGAAGAGGCGTAAGGACTACGATTACTTTGTGAATTTCCTACAAAAAAGTTATTTGCTCAAAATTTGGATCAATTAAGATTTTGGAAAATTTTGTTCCAAGTGTCTTCCACTTGTTCCCCAAACTTAAGCTTTTCTTTGCTGGAAAGAAGTTTCGATTGTTGCATGAAGAACTTAGGGCAGTGACAATATTTTGAGTATTTTGACAAAGATTGTCAGAAAAATTTCGTAATGATGCTTCAGCATCATTCAAGTGCGTTGCATTTGAAGGAGATATGTTGAAAAATAAGTCAAAATCAGTTGAATTAGCCTTATTCAACATTTAACAGAGACCAATTTATATAAAGGAAGTAGTACTAAAACTTGTTCGAGAATTTCGACGAAATTTTTTACGTGGAATTTCCTGAATTTTGTCGATACTGTCCTGGTGTTTTCTAATAATATTTATGCCGTGTTATTAATGTTACGAACTATGGTGTTTTTAAAAGCGTTATTATTTTTAAAACACGTTTGAGTACACGAAGACTTCTGACGGTATACGCAGTTATTATACTGAAGTTTAATTTAAAGCTAAGCTTTTTTTAGGTGCAACAAGGCGTGTATTTATTTGGTGAAAAAAAAATCACCGAAAAGTTCTTCATTAAAATTTGAGCCCGTTCGTGTGTAAATCTTATTTGTGCTTTTAATACGCGACGCGAAATATTTTTAAAGGGAGATTGATTTTGCGAGCACTCAGAGAGTTGTTTTGCATGTTCACTAAGTAGTTCTCTTAAGCTATCAACTCCTCCACTCTGTTAATATTTAACTGTTTCAGACAATTACACTTCCGCAGTAATAAGAATAAGAGGATTATTTAATGCGATTAGGAAGTCATTTCTTGTTCGACGGTATTTTTAAGTCGTCACGATTCAAATGCCATTGTTCGTGGTAATTTCTAACCTGTCCAGAAAAAAAGAAAATGAACAATGCCGACCAGGTCTTATTAGTTGAGGATCGATATTAATTACCCGAAAGCGGTTCTTATGACTTCTGGTTTTATTTTATTTTTTTTCTGCTCGAAGACGTTAAGTTTCTCGGAATTGAGGTCTTCGTGTTTTACATTGACTTCAATTAAAAGAACAGGGGTAATTGTAAAGAAAACATTCTGTTCTATTAGGTAGTTGTAAATTGTAGACACAACGCTTCCATTTGTTTCTATTGGAATTTTAATTCAACAATGGATTTTTAATAAAAACCGTGTCCAGTGCTACCAAAACCTTATTCATTAATCTTAAAGAAACATACATTTATTACGTCCCCTTGTGTTGGAATGACCTTATCCCAAGGGCGAGGCTATTCACTGGGAGCTTCTGGGAGTAAAATCGTCTTTATCTATCGATCCCTCTTATAGGAGAAGTTTAGAGTTTTCTATGTCTCTAAATTGACTTCATATACATTCATTGCCTTTTCTGTTTCATCTTCAGATTTCCATTAGCTGTTTATTTCATCTTTCATAGCTCTTTAGAAGATTTCAATGAATGTTAAATTCTTACATTACTACCATGTTCTTCACTCCATAGTTTGTCATTGATAAAATACATATGCTGAAGATTTGAGTTTAGTGGAGGATATTGTGGATAAAGTTAATTGGATTGTAAGGTGAGATTACTGAACTCGCACTATTTTGCACGGAAAATTGCGTGTGAGAATCTTAAGTAGGTTCTCAGAATTGCAACTATAATGAAATGCTCTTCGTGTCTGTCATCACTAACAGACACGAAGAGCGTTATAGTTGTAATGTTGCAATTCTTAGAACTGTTTGTGTCGAGTCATAATAGTGGACTAACTGCAAAATACCTGAGTCGAAATCAAAGCCTGTGATTGGAAAAATGTATCAAAGAAGTTTAAAATCATTTGGTCTGCTGGAAAGATTATGGTTATTGTTTGGAATTTCTAAGGTCGACTACTTGTGACAAATAATAAACAAATAATAACAGAAGTTTATTTGGCTGTAGGAATCTCGAGGAATTATTCTGGTACACTACTTAGAGTAGTGCAAAGGATATGTTTTGGGGTTGTCAAGAAATTTTTGTGATTTGCTACCAGGAGAAATTGAACATATTGAAAGGAGCATGTTATGCTACAGTATTGGATTGTTTAGAAGTTGAGTTGAAGCCAAGTTAACCTTATAGTACCATAAATTAGTTTTTATAATAGAAAAATTGCAGGAATTCGGCTTCGAGTTAGTCTTCCATTTAATATTGTATATTTTCCTGATTCCTACTTTTTTCACTTTTGCATGTTCGAAAATTCGTTTCACATAATGAAATAATTGCTGAGGTCAATCAATATTTTGCGGGCTTTAAAAATTACTTTTCTGATCGACCTCAAACTGGAAGATAATATTTGTTTCGGAACTAATGCTTTCAATGTGTGTTTTTATCACACTTATAAAATTGACCTCGTATATCTTATCTCAGACTACAGTATGGAAGGAAGCGTCTGCAAATAGTAGTCTTAAAGGCACAGTTTCAGGTTGATTTGTTTTAAATAGAAGCATTCTGGTCATGCGTCCTCGACAACTCTTCTTTTGCTTTTTAATGTGCCGCACGACATTTATTCCTTTTATAAATTGGTCCGGTTCAGGAAAGCTGCAGTAATTATACGATGAATTTCAGCCGAAGTTTTCGTTTGCGAACAAACAGAGATAACTCGGGGGCTAACTCTAAGAGGTGGGTTCCATTGTTTCGCGTTTCATTAGACACCGTCAAGTCGGAGTGACAGACACAGACAACTGAGAGTGTATTTCAAGGTCCAAGTTTTAACAGTTTGGAGCGAAAAGGCGCTTTATTTTACGGGAAACCTACGCAACTAGAATTCTAATAAACGTGCAGCAGTCACATCGCAAGAAGTCGTCACAAAAGTTTATCTTCAATTAATTGTGTATTACATGAAATGGAACGTTGCCATTTCAATTATTGTTTTAACCGTTTAATTTTGCCCTGAAAGAAAATCTGTGTACTCACACATAAAGTCTTCCCTTCCCCTCTCCGTAACATTTCCCAGTTCAATGTTTCCTGAATATAACCCCGGAAATTGATTTTTTACATTTGCAAGTAGAAAGGCAACGAAGTTTCAGTACCCACATTTATAAGTTTGTTACAAATATCCAGGGTGAGTTGAAAGAGATTTGGAAAGGGTATAGCTAAAAAGTTTTTGTTTTAAATGGATACATATTTTGTCCTTTATTCGCAAGAGTCTGCGTCATGTATAAACTTGAAAACCGGGTAACGAAATTGTACCTCCTAGTTTGTGTTATTATTTCAGGAAATAATGAGAACCAAAGTTGAAGGGTACCGTTTTTTTTCAACATGACGGAATCCTAATTAAAAAAGAACATCATCCGGTTTCACTTGTACAATTAATTAAATAGAATTTAAATTTAATGCACAAATATTATCATAGAAAGCATTTTTTCCTTTCGAAACCCTTTTACTTTCGTTTATGTAAAATATCTAAAGTGAAACTACGCGTTCAAATTTCGTGCATCCAAAAAACCTCTTCTCAAAACACGTACTTTTTCGAGCAAAGGGAATTTGAAGGTGAATACACAAGGAATTCCCTTGCCCATAAGTTTAATTACTAATCCGGACTCGAAGTTATGATAAAAGCGCACACTTTGCAAAAAGAGTACACAATGAAACGTACATTAAAGCAGCTGCCTTGAAAATAAAATACGCAACCAATATTATAATCTAGAAGGCAAATTTGCAAGCCACTCAGTTTAGTAAAAATATTTACTATATTTTAAGTAAAGATTTATACGGGCGTTCCGCATGGTAGCATCCTCGGACCCTTTCTATTTTTTTCGTATTTTATATTATGCTGACAATACTACGCTTTCAGTTTTTGGTAATTCTTTAAATCAGATCGTTGAAAGCTTCTTTATTAGGAACAGTTCAGAATTTGCTGACATGTAATAACCGTAATATAAACAAGTTGAAGATAAATATAATATTGTTTAGACGCAATATTTTTGCCGAAATTACAAATGTTGAACTTGGTAATTCTTTGTATTCTTACACAATAGTATCTATTTATTGGAAGTTGTGGTCGATGATTCCTAAAACGGGAAGACCATGTCCAAAATTTGCGTCAAATTTTATCAAGTGCGTGGTTTGAGATTCGTCGCTGGTGGATACGGTTGAGCGAGCTTTTATTAAAGAATAAGGTACGCAATTGCTGTCTGCATAATTTGCATAAAGTTTGTTGTTTCTGATTCAATTTCTTGGAGATTTTCTATGATGACTGGTTTTTATCTTTACTAGAGGATTGTTTTTTAAGACCTAATTTTTGTTCATGGAGGTGTTTAAGGTTGTCTTTTAGGGGTCTTGTTTACAATCTTTTTATGGTCATAGATGATTTTTAGTAACAAATTGAGAGGCTTTACAAAAGAAGACGGTAGAATGAAGTCGAGAAACAATCACTTAGCATTTTCTATCGTTGGTACTGTTAACCTTCTGTCTACCATGTGCATTATAGCATATGTGTCGAAGTTAAAGGTATGTCCAGGCGAGAAAGAAGAAAGGGAAAGCTCAAGGTGATAATGTACTGAAACAATTAGTAAAAGAACTAAAGAATTCTTGTAGTAATATTATAAGCCACAACATATTCTTTAGCCGAATACTGACTTTCGAAAAAACTTGGAAATTATTCACAAAAGTAAACCAGAACTGGCAGTTTCTTTTAAAACACATAAACGTAGTAAATTCGTCTTTACTGACTTCCAACATCAAGCATTTCTTGTATCTCATTGCCCAAAAAAGGGTGGAGTGGTTACGTTACTCAGCACTATGCGCGACAACAAGAAGGCTGTTGCTAGTCCAAAAAAGAAACCACAAACAATTCTAGATTATACGAAAACTAAAGGTGCTGTTGACACGATGGGCAAAATGACAAGAAACTTTAGCGAGAATGACGTGCAGATGGCCATTTGGTGTTTTCATAATCTGATTGACGAAAGAGGAATTTTATTATTTAACTTGGAACACAGCTATGTGACCACATATAAAACAGAAAGAATCAAGTCACAACATGCAATACAGCTGAATTACCAAAACCTCCAAGAAAATAACTAAGATGTAATGCATGTCCATCTAGGAAGGATACGAAGACAACAATGTATGCGACATGGAAAAGAATCTGTGTTGCATTGTTTTGTTACTTTTATATGTATCGTATGCAACAAATAAAGTATAATTTTGGATTTAATTATAATAAAAACTCTGGCAGTTAGTGCGTCTTCTGATGTATGGTAGATAGAAGGTTAAATATTTGTTATTGTTTTTTCGTGATGAATATCTATGATGTACATATGAGCTTTTATTTTTTTATTAAAATTATTATACTATCAGGTTGTTACAAATGTAATGTCCGTTTTTTCCTTCAGTCTGAACTGAATCGCACCTGTGTGAAGACGTGTATGTTTTTGGTGAAAATTATTATTGTATTTGTAGAAAAGGGTATTTATTTTGAAGTGTGTACCTGTTCCATTTCTTGGAAAGATTAATACACCTGTCCTTGTCTTGCCTATGGAAATGTTGTCGGCAAGAGATATTCGGGCAATTTACCTCTTTCAATTTAAAAAGGGATTAAATGCAGCTGCAGCAACGCGAGAAATTAATCAGAAGTTCGGTGAAACCACGTGTAATGAACGCACATTACGGCGATGGTTTAAAAAATTCAGCGAGGGAAATTTTGATTTGGAAAATGAGTCTCGCGGATATGCGCGTAGCACCGTTAATGACGACGAGCTGCGTGTAGAAGTTGAAAGTAATCCGTCGACAACAGTGCGTAGCCTTGCAGAAACATTTCAAGTGTCCATTGCCACCATTAGTCGTCACCTTTCTTCGATTGGCAAAGTGAAGAAACTCGATCGATGGGTGCCGCACCAATTAACGGAAGCCAATAAGCTCCGTCGATTAGAGGTGGCTACCTCTTTGGCTAATCGACAGAAAGTTGAACCGTTTCTTCATCGAGTGGTAACGTGTGACGAAAAGTGGATACTTTATGATAATCGGAGATGGTCAGGACAATGGTTAGATCGAGGTGAAGCACCAAGACAGCATGCACGAGCATCACTTCACCCGCGAAAGATTATGGGGACTGTATGGTGGACCAGTAAGGGTATTATTCACTAGTCATTTTTGCAACCTGGTGAAACCACCACGGCAGCGTCCTATTGTGCCGAACTGGAAACTATGCATGGAAAATTGAGCCGCTTGCAGCCCTCACTAGTCAATAGACATGGACCCATACTTCTTCATGATAATGCAAGACCTTATGTTGCACGACAGACAATCCAAAAACTTTCGGAATTTGGTTACGAAATTCTCCCTCACCCACCTTATTCACCTGACCTTTCGCCAACTGATTTTCATTTTTTTCGAAGTTTAGACAATCACTTAAAAAATAGGGACTTCCCTGACCGGGAGCCTGTAATAGCAGTGTTTGAGCAATATGTGAGCCGTCGAAACCTAGATTTCTTTGCAAAGGGAATTTTTCAGCTTCCAGGCCGTTGGCAACAAACTATTGATGTAAATGGAGACTATTTTGCAGAATAAATATTTATATTTTTTTAAATTTAGACTTTTTTTTATTCCTTACAAAATCGGACATTTCATATGTAACAACCTGATATTTCTTTAGTTACAACGAAAAAGGTCCTTTTACAATAGTAGAAAATTAATTTTCGATAAATATGCGCTTCATAATACATATTTATTCTTTCCCTTTTCATAAAATATTCAAGATATACTTAGACCGCCTTCCACTTTAATAATAAAATAAATTAATATGCTATTTGATTATTAATGAGATAATCGAAAAGAATATTCAATACCAACAACCCTCGCTTTATAAATAACACTATTAAATAAGGGAATTCCATAGTATTCCGTTGTGGGGGAAAATGTTATTTGTAGTTAAATAGGTAACTATAGAGCTGCACAGCTTGTATAATTTTTGTAAATATTTAACAAGTTTTTCTGATGGTATCTTTCTTTACACTCTACATTAAATTTTCCACAATTTTGATAATAATAAACGAATTTTGCTGTGAAGTTCTTTTAAATAATATCCAATATTAATTAGTTTTTAATTGGGCTTTTTTTGCTCAATATAAATAAAATGTTGGGAAAGTCAGTTGAATATTTTAGTATGAAATAATAGCTTTTATAGAATCTTGCATGTTTCATGTTTGCCTGGTGTATATATATATGTTGCGCAAAATCGTGCAATATTTGTGTTGATTTTTGTACTAAAGATTAATATCTATTCTGCTTGCTGTTTAAGTATGGATTCAAAATCTAATGAGGATTTGATGAAAAGAAATTGATGACATATACAATGATATAGAAACATAAGTAGAAATATATCTATTTAAATAAAGTAAATAAATAAACACAAACGAAGAATTATTTCGTTATTGGATTAAAGATTATGCTAAGGTTATTTATATCATGTTTTCCCATTATTCATGTTTCCTTTTTTATGAGGAGAAATGCGTTTGGATCTAGTCCAAAGTTTGTTCTACATTGGACGCATTTTTATAACGTTAATATATAAACCGTTTAAAGTTTTGTTTATTACTAAATTAAAGGCTATGTTACACACGTTTTCAAGTTATTCATGTTTCTTTTTAGGGAAAAATATACGCGCGGATCTTGACCAAGCTTTACTTATTTTTAATTGACGAAATAAAGATTGTATTAGAGATATTAATATCGCGTTTACGCATTGTAAAAGTTGGTCCGTGTTAGGCGCCATTTTTTGTAATGTTTAAATAAAAGTTGTAAATTTTGTTTATAATTGAATTGAAGATAATGTTACAGACTATCTTCTTCTGGACTTCCGGGATGGAACCGCGTCACTGGTATAACTGCCGACATTTCGTACCCACTCGTATGGGACATCTTCAAGGCACAACTACTGCTACTGTTTGTTGCATTGAAACTGTTTCAGTGCAATCTTGAGCCTTGAAGATGTCCCATACGAGTGGGTACGAAATGTCGACAGTTATACCAGTGGCACGATTCTAGCCCGCAAGCCTAGAAGAAGATAGTATGGACCACAACTGCGGAAGTCTACGGACCAGAATAATGTTACAGATTTTATTCATATTTTTTAATAGGTAAAATACTTATGGACCTAGTCCAAATTTTGCTCTAGGCTGGTCCCATTTTTATAACGTCGAAATAAGTGCGTTTTAAGTTTCAATTTATTAGTGACTTAAAATGTAATATACATATATCACTCTTCTCAATTTTAGTCATATTTTTTTAAGATATAATTTATATGGACATAATCACTAAGATTGATATATAACCTCTTTCCACATTAACTTTCTTAATTCTGTATACGTATTTCGACAACTAAGTTGTCATCATCAGCAAATAATTAAGCAGTGTTGCACCTGGAGAACTACGGCAATAAATACCCGTACGAAACAATTAATTCCGCACACGTTCCGCACCGTTGAAAGCCAAGACGCACACGTATACAGAATTACGCAAGTTAATGTGGAAAGGGGTTATATATCAACCTTAGTGATTAAGTTAATCAACCACAGGCTCCATCAAATTCAACTGTGTATATTTTGCGAATTAACCACACTATTTCCAACAAATGAATTTTTATTTTTATCACAGAATTAGACACGTATGAAAGCATGCACATTTTAGAGAATAAAAGCCATGTGGCGAATAACAATAACACCGGACCTATACAGTCGACCCTTTTCGGTCTGCTTAGTGTCAGAGAAGGAGGAACACTATAATAAATCACATGCAGGTACTTATCGGTCGTGTCCGTGTTCCTTTTTTCAATATCGTTCATCCTAGTTTAAGTAAAACAATTTTTAAAATCTTGTGAAACAAACACACAGTGTACATCTTGGTTCTCAGCGGTGTAGATCGCGTACGGAGTTTGTTTTTCGTACAAGTATTTTTCGCCGTGTTTCACCAGGTGCGACACTTTGCAATTGTCTGCTGATGATGACAACTTAGTTGTCGAAACGCGTATACAGAATTACAAAAGTTAATGTGGAAAGGGGTTATATACCAACCTTAGTGATTAAGTTAATCAACCACAGGCTCCATCAAATTTAACTTATATACATGGACATAATCTAAATTATGTTCCACGGTGGGTGACTTTTTATAATAATAATGAACTAAGTCATTCTTTTGAAGTTCTTGAACTCCTTGTGTTCTTTTAAATAATAGAGTTAAGATTTCAATCATGCAAGCTCTTCGCATTTGAACACAAATACATTTTCGTAGTGTAATTAATGTATACATACGTACACATATGTATAATGTATGAGAAACTTGTATAAATGTAAAGTATAAAAAAAGCTATTGGGAAAATGGAATTGTTTATCGCCTCACGTCGAATTTATTAGAATTTATTCGGAAAATATAACGAAAATATACTCATCATATCATGTGAGATGTCATTATTTACGCTTCATATGACGTGACCATAAATGACGCGAACAAAATAATATCCAAAAATAGTTAGTGCTTTCAAAACAGTATCAGGTTTTCGGGAGAATTTTTCAATAATATGTCACAAATGGACTACGCCATATTCTGTAAATAAATACTTTTGTTTCGTTTAAAAAAAAATGTGTTTATTTTCGCCACACCAAATTATCGACGTTTCATTGTGCCAAGTTCGCCCTTCACAAAAATATGAACGTATTTAAAAGGAACAACTGAGTACTATTTCCCACGTATAGTTCAAATTGCGTGCATGCAAAAAGTACTATTGTTTACATATTTATTGCAGTACAGTGGGTAACAGAGTAATAATCAATATTTGAATGTATCGAGCTTTCCATGAATCTCCATGTATTTACTTGAAATGCACACATGTGCACGCATATAAACGGAAGCTCAAAACGCAAGCGAACGAATGTTGAAGAAATAAATAGAATTAGCCATGTATAGAAAAGCCGAACGCGATAGGCATATTTGACATTCTGATTGAATTATTTTCATACGCTCTGTTTAATATAGAGTGTCCTATAAATACAATGAACAAAAAAGGACAAGTAACCTTTGACCAAGCCATGACATTACATAAAAAAAGGAGACTCGTTCAAGCAATAAACTGTTATTATAATAGAAGTTATCAATAATCAATAAAATTAGATTTTATGAAATGTTAATGTCATAGTCATAGCTAGAGGGTGACCTGGATGACCTATAATTATATATTTAGAAAAAATTATATTATCGACATTATTATAGTATTAGGTGCGCAACTAAGTTCTCGCTGTTTTTCTAGAGATGGCTCCAGTAGTAAGGTCGATTGTAACATAACCAAAACGTCATGAACCAAGCTTAGAGATATGGTAAACAAACCGCTTTGACACATTTGTGATTTTGTTTTGGCGTAATATACTTTTGGTTGTGTGAAAATGTCTGATTTTGTGCCAAATAATCGTCATTTGCGGGAAGTGTTGCTTTTCTTCTTTCATTCGAAGATAACGGCGTCTGAAGCGCATCGTGAACTCCAAGAAGTTTACGGAGATGCTGCTTTAAGTGAAACAACGTGCCGTGATTGGTTCCGTCGCCTCAAAGACGGTGACTTCGATGTTGGCGACCGTTCGCCTGAAGGAAGACCAAAAACCTTCGAAGACGCCGAATTGGAGGCATTGCTCGATGAGGATCCGTGCCAAACGCAAAAAGAGCTTGCTTCAGCATTAGGAGTTATCCGCCAAGCCATTTGTCAGCGATTGCATGCGTTGGGAATGATTCAAAAACACGGAAGTTGAGTTCCTTATGATTTGAAGCCAAGAGACGTTGAGTGTCGCTTTTTCGCCTGTGAACAACTGCTCCAGCGGCAAAAAAAGGAAAGGTTTTCTCATCGCATCGTTACGGGTGGTGAAAAATGGATTCATTACAGCAACCTAAAAAGAACAAAATCATGGAGACTGCCCGGTCATGCTTCTACGTCGTCGGTTCGGCCGAATATTCACGCTACGAAGGTTTTGCTGTATATTTGGTGGGACCGGGGCGGTGTTATTTATTATGAGCTGTTGAAACCGAACGAAATCATCACTGGGGAACGGTACCGAACTCAATTGATGCGATTGAGCCGAGCACTGCGCGAAAAGCGGCCACAATACGAGCAGAGGCACGAAAAAGTGATTCTACGGTATGACAACGCTCGGCCTCTCGTTGCCAAACCCGTTAAAACCTACTTAGAAACGCTCAAATGGGAGGTCCTACCCCACCCGCCATATTCCCCCGATATTGCGCAGTCCGCTTATTACTTGTTCCGTTCGATGGCACATGGTCTGGCTAATCAGCAGTTCCGCTCATATGAAGACATCTCAAAATGGCTTGATTCGTGGATAGCCTCAAAAGACGAACACTTCTACCGTGACGGTATTCGAGCTCTGCCAGAAAGATGGGAAAAAGTTGTCGCTAGGGATGGACAATGTTTTGAATGATTCATTTGTAAACATTTTTTCACAATAAAGTTGCATTTTCATCAAAAAAAAAAAAAACAGCGAGAACTTAGTTGCGCACCTAATACAAAATACGAAGATGACTTTGAATGGAAGAATGTTACAGAGATGCTTTCGAAAGATATTCTTGCTAAATAATTACTTTATTATAGATTCGTATTCTAAAATTTCACTGGCTATGTATGTGTTTTTCTGAGTTTAAGTTTAGTAGTCAATGTAACAGTCGTTATTTTGCTGATCATGCTACCAGTTTTTTCAGGACTAGATAATATTTTGATTGCTTTGAAGACGTGACAATACATTCTATCCAGTAAGTCTTCAAGCAATTAACAATATAAACTGCGAGTGTTTGATTAAACAGTACAGTCCTTCATAATCTGTTAGCACATCTTGAAGAAGCTGCAATATGGACATCGATATGTGAATTATTCAGTCCACCAACAGATCTTGAAAAAGTTCAATATGAAAAGTTAAACGTCGATTATTTAGTCCAATAGCTATCAATATGAGAAGAGATCTTGAAGAAGCTTGCAACCCAAACAACGATACGTCTATAATTCAGTCTAGTTGTTAGTTTAATGAAAATTTAGAAGCAGCTGGGAGTATGTATATGAATCCAGGAGGAGATTATTTTACTACAATCGTAAAATTTTCGGAAATGCTAGAAATGAAATAAGTACTTTAAGGATGTGTTGGAGATAGTCAAAAACATAGAAGCGTCGGTTATCCTCGGTTCTTTTTAAGCATGGTGCTTTTT
This sequence comes from Dermolepida albohirtum, assembly GCA_031893035.1. Lineage (NCBI taxonomy): Eukaryota > Metazoa > Arthropoda > Insecta > Coleoptera > Scarabaeidae > Dermolepida > Dermolepida albohirtum. Next base: position 23,875 of record JAVIWB010005438.1, read on the forward strand.
GAAGAAGATTGTAACCTTAATAAAGTAGTACTTGTCTTGAAGATTTTGCTATTCCATTCTTTGAGTAAGATTATCCAAATAAGCACTAACGCTAACTCTTTTATATTGATATTATTTCTGAGCTTTACGTAAAACTAATCTTAACCTTTTTTAACTTGTCCCAGGCTTTTTTCTACTAAAATACATGAAATTTACCATCGAATTTCCACTTTTTGCTTTATTCACGTTCTTCTAGATTTTATTCCCTCATATAACTTCAATTTTCACATTTCTACGTTTCATTAATCAAGCGCAATCGTCTTTATTTGAATAATGTTCTTTCGTATCTTGGCTTCGTCTTATTGAATATGTGGATATTTCGGCTTTATTAAAGCAATATGTAAACTGTTTTCGCTTAGTCTTTACTAGTCCCTATCCTTTTTAATTAGCAAAGTATGAGTTGGTAGCCTTCTAATTTTAAAAGTGGTTTCCCAGTTATAAATTTCTTGATAATAAAATTTTAATATATTAAGTTCTTTAATATGTTGACTGTATTTTATGTTTTTGAACTCTCTTAATTTTTTTTTGCTCTTCGTGAGTAGCTTCCCATGTAAATAATTAAACATATGTCTTGTATTTTCTTTTTCCAAATTCAGAGACAGTCTCAGTTGAAGTTTTGAGTGCGTCATTTTGATTGCACTTCCTTTCGAAATGTTTATGCATTTGTCTTGATTGTTTTACTTACGCGTGGTTCTTTTAATTTTGAACTTCTCGAGTTTCTTCTTTATTACTTTATGATCTGTTTTGTGGCTTCATCTTAAAAATTTGGTGGAATAATCAATACAAGTAACCACGGCTGCGAAAGCCTATAGAATGTCGAGTTAAAGTGAAAGGTTTAATTCGAAATTAAATTGCATGCATCTAAAATGAGTTTCAGCTGCATGCAATATGCAATTTCGATTTTTTTAAATTTAATATCTGTTCTAGTAAAAGGAAAGGAATAAAAGACAGGAAAGTGATATCGCTATAAAGAATGTTCGCCTTATATCTTGTTTAATATTAAACATATTGACATGGAAATATATCAAGAACATATATTATTCTGTTTCGTTGGTAACAAAGAAGCAATGAAATTTTACAAATCCGATACGGCGAGAACAAAGGAGTATCTTCGACTGAAGGCGCTGACGTGATTTTGAGTTGATCACGGATGCTAAATATATTAAAATTCTTCAGACCAATGTAGGAACTTACACAATAAGTATGTATCTACATTGTTGGATATGAATTATAAAATTCCAGAACGATATTAAATTGAAATGTCCTTCATTTACGAAAGAATTCGTTCAACTGTAAGCAAAGTTGAAAGTGCAGGTAGTTCTTGGGGTAATTGTCTGTTAGCTGGGGAAGTCAATTTCTATTTAATATTGCAGATGGTGCTTTTAATAGAAAATTATTTTCACTGGGCGTGAATTAAAGTAAACGGTAATAGTATTTTATTTGAATCGGAAATGTACCAGTAGTAGGAAGCTAGATCTTATAGAATTTTGCATCGATATCAGTCTGAAAATATATATTTTCCTCGATTATTTGACAATAAAGTTCGTACTGGGAAAATAAAATGTACTTCCGAAATTATGTTCTTTCAAATAATATAGTTTGGATATAGCCAGTATTGCCATCCAGTATCATTAAATACCTCAAACTATTAATTTGGTACGTAGACTTCCGCGGTCGTGGTCCATGCTATGTGCTTCTGGATTTCCGGGATGGAACCGCGTCACTAGTATATCTGCCGACGTTTCGTACCCATTTGTATGGGACATCTTCAGGGCTGAACTACTGCACTGAAACTCAGTTTTCAGCAGTAGTTCAGCCCTGAAGATATCCCATACAAATGGGTACGAAACGTCGGCAGATATACTAGTAACGCGGTTCCATCCCGGAAACCCAGAAGCAGATAGCACCTCAAACTATTAATTATTATTATTTTATTTTAAAAATTTCGAGATTTTTGTAATTTATATTTATTTCTATTCGTTAAACCCTGACTGAATTGATAGTTGCAATTATACAATGTGTCTTTTGACATCTTCACATATATAGTCAAGTTAAATCGAGAATGCAAAATGATTATTTAAATGCTGGTACCTTTGTAGTGACCATTATCGCCACGAAGGTTAAATGTCACCAATTGCAAATAAAAGATGGGCTTTGGCGATTGCACGCCAGTGAAATTAATATGTTTTTAAATTAAATTCTCTGGAGAAAAATCACGCCATTAAAGTTCTGTCATAAGCATTTTTAATATTTAATAACAAATAAGTGAAAACTATAGTGAGCAGTTAATATTTTTGTGATGAAACTTTCGCCGCTGGTACACGGAATTAGATTTGAACTTATATTGGGTCTGGGAAAAAGTTCGTGGCGTTTTTCCCGATAGATGGCATTAGTTGCCGATAACTAAAGAACAACAAGTCACAGCGACACCACCGACGGCTCGTTTTTTAGATGACCTTCCGAACGTTAGTTTGAGCGTAGAAACATTGTAATCGGTTCAGTGGTTGGAAAGTTATTCGCACTTGAAAATGGAGAAGAATAATGAGAAATTTCGCTATATTCTGCAATATTATTATGATAAGGGGAAGAACGCTGCGCAGGCTTGTGATAAAATTTGTGCTGTGTACGGTGAAGGTACTTTATCGAAATCTGTTGCGCGGAAATGGTTCGCTCGCTTTCGTTCTGGAAATTTCAATGTGAAAGATGAGTCACGCTCCGGTCGTCCAATCACTGAAAAATCTGATGAAATTCTTGAAAAAGTCCAACAAGATAAGCATATCAGCAGTGTCGATATTGGCATGGAGCTAGGCATTGACCACAAAGCTGTTTTGAACCATTTACACAAAGCTGGTTACAAAAAAAAGCTTGACGTATGGGTTCCTCATGAGTTGAGCGTGAAAAACATGATGGACCGAATTAACATCTGCGATGCGCTGCTGAAACGGAATGAAATCGAGCCGTTTCTGAAACGTTTAATAACCGGAGATGAAAAATGGATTACGTACGATAATCGGAAGCGTAAAAGATCGTGGATAAAGGATGGTGAGCCGTCACAAGCGTTCGCTAAGCCAACATTGACGCCAAAAAAAGTGATGCTGTGTGTATGGTGGGACTGGAGGGGAATCGTGCACTACGAGCTACTTCCAACTGGTCAGACGATTGATTCTCAACTCTACTGTGCACAACTAGAGAGATTACGCCAGGCGATTGAAAGAGAACGGCCCGAATTGATTAATAGGAAAGGTGTTGTCTTCCATCATGACAACGCCCGACCACACACTTCTTTGATGACCCGTCAAAAATTGAGAGAGTTTGGTTGGGAAGTTTTGATGCACCCACCTTACAGTCCCGATATAGCACCCTCTGACTATCATCTGTTTCGATCTCTGCAGAACTCTCTCAATGGAATTAAGTTGGTTTCAAAAGAAGCCTGTGAAAACTACTTGATTCAGTTTTTCGACCAGAAACCACAGAAGTTTTTCACCGATGGGATCATGGATCTACCAAAAAAATGGCGAAACATTGTCGATAATAATGGAGCATATTCGGTTTAAATGAATTCGTCCACGCGCCATGCGGGGACCAGTTGAATTTTACTGAAAAAACGCCACGAACTTTTTCCCAGACCCAATATATATTAGAAGTTATTTCATGAATTCAGAAATTGAGGAAAGATATGGTTTTAAAACAAAAGTCAACAAATGATTGTCGTACGAATTAAAAGAAGCTTTATACGAATCTCACTGAGTAATATCTGGTACGTACACTTCCGCTGTCGTGGTCCAATTATCTTCTGGGCTTCCGGGCTGGAACCGCGTCACTGGTATAACTGCCGACGTTTCGTACCCACTCGTATGCGACATCTTCAAGGCTCAAAGCTGCACTGAAACAGTTTCAGTGTAACAAACAGTAGCAGTAGTAGAGCTTTGAAGATGTCCCATACGAGTGGGTATGAAACGTCGGCAATTGTATCTGTGACGCGGTTCTAGCCCGGAAGCCCAGAAGAAGATACTTACTGAGTAATAATTTTAAATAAATTTGTTATAACCTCAAAATTTACAAATCTAAAGAATATATAGCATTTTGTTTGCATTTATTTAAAATATTTCTTGCAAAAATAAATTCTAATTAAGGTTCAAAGCACGCAGCTTTCTTAATAATAATATTCCAAGTTAAACGAGTCGGTATAGAACCAAAAACAGGTTTTTCTAGACATTGGCAACTACTGAATAATAAGAAATAAATAATGACCATTATTATTACAAGAAACGCTTTAAAAACTTAAACCGCTTGCGCTCTGGCGCTCAAGTGCACCCACCGACTGCAAACACACACACATCCGGAGTAATTATTGGGTTGGCAACTAAGTACTTTCGGTTTTGTAGTATAAAATAAAACACTTTTTTTAAACAAAGAATAGTTTTTAATCAATTATATATTTTCCATTTTGCTCAATGATCTTTTGCCATCTTTCTTTCAGCTGCATGATTCCGCGCTCATAAAATTTCTGGTCCTTATCAGCAAAAAACTGAACCATATGCGAATGAAGGTCATCGTCATTTGTGAAAGTTTCACTATTCAAAGAATTCTGCAAACTTCGAAATAAATAGTAATCAGATGATGCTAGATCAGGGCTGTATGGGGGATGTGGCATCACTTTCCAGCCAAGCTCCAATAGTTTCCCACGAGTTGCCAAAAATGTGTGAGGCCTTGAATTATCTTGGTGGAAAACTACACCTTTCCGATTTGACAATTCTGACCGTTTTTCTTTGATTGCTTCATCCAGTTTTATTAATTGTTGACAGTAAACATCAGAATTGATCGTTTGGTTCCTTGGAAGCAGCTCAAAAAACACAACACCTTTGTAATCCCACCAAACTGACAGCATGATCTTTTTTGGATGCAATTCAGCTTTCGATGTGGTTTGAGCTGGTTTATCGTGTTTGCTCCATGATCGTTTTCGAACTATGTTACTGTACAGCACCCATTTTTCATCACCAGTGATGATTCTTTTTAAGAAAGGGTCGGTTTCATTTCGTCTAAGGTGCATATCGCAAAAGTTGATTCTTTGTGTTAAATGAATTTCTTTCAATTCGTGAGGTACCCAAATATCAAGCTTCTTAACTAGCCCAAGACATTTTAAATGTTTTTCAATTGTTGTGTGCGATACATGTCGCCTCTCCGCAAACTTTCGAACAGTTATATGACGATCCTCTACAATTATGACTTTGATTTGGTCATCATCAACTTCAGTAGGCCGACCAGAACGTTGCTCATCTTTGAGGGCAAAATCTCCAGAACGAAATTTTTTATACCAATTCCGACACGTGCTCTCTGTTAAGTAATTAGCACCATAAACTTCACATATCTTTTTGTGAGCCGCAGCAGCTTTCCTTCCTTTACGGAAATAAAATAGTAAAATATGTCGAAAATGTTCGTTTCTGCACTCCATTTAAAATTAACCCACAACTAATAGCTTTAATAAAAATCACGCACTACTTGCTTCTGAAGTTACGTCAATGTGACTAGTATCACGCGACAAACGGTAAAGTACAGCACTAACATACGTTGTACAAAAAATAAAGCAACGCTCTTTATCAGTAGAAACCAAAAGTACGAGTACTTAGTTACCAACCCAATACATGTAGCCGAGCGCAGCCAACGTCGGTAAGACATCCTTTCAAATACAGCAACCGTATTAGTATACGCACTGCTAAATATACATCAGACGACTTCCAGCATTAGCAATCGACAGAATAGTTCTTGAAGATGACGACTACGATCCCAGTGAAACGTTAAACGAACGATCTTTCTTAGACTCAAATTAGACGCGGCCAAGAACATGAGAAAACATAGAGGATATACGTATGTACATATTAAATTATAGACAAAGAACAGTTTAAAATATTATCTACATATATTCAACTGTCATCATTACATTCAACACCGTCTTGTTTTTTTTAACAAACAAACTATAACACAAACATATTTCCTAGATTTAGTTAATTGTAAATACAACATAAGAGGATTATTAAAGGACACCTTTAGTTTGCGGAATTAACATAACATTCTGGTCTCCGTGATTTAATCACTTACATCATCTAGTTACATCTGCTTTTGTTGGTTTAAGCTTCTTGTGTTCTAATGTTTGTATATAATTTATATGTAAACGCATACATCCTCAGCGGTTAAATAGCATTATTTATTATCAATATCACGCAATAAACCGATCTTTTAGGATACGCATACCTCGGCGAAATAAATGTGTCCTTTAAATTCAGTGTGACACGAAGTTAATCGTAAAAAACTGGTCGGCTTTCTAGCAACTTTGTATTTTGTGAGTGGCAAACCTGGCGAATATGTCTATGAATAAACACGAGTTATGGATTTTTGCAATTTTGTTTTTTACAGAGGCGTTTAAACATTTTTAGTTGTCGTTTGTCTAGTTTAACTCAACCAACACACGTTCATTTATTGCAGTTTATGCGGATATAAAAAATGTACGTCGTAATATCGTATGCTATCTTTTCACTTTTGTGATAAAGAGATTATTGAGCTTAAAAAATATTGTGTAAATGTTTGCTAAGAAATATAAGAATCAGTGAATTATTCTATAGGTGAGGTGTTGCTCAATGTGCATTTCACAACTGTGGATTTCAATAAAAAGATGATGAGAAACAGTTTTTAAGATTACTGATTATTAGATGATAGTTGCATTGTGTTCATTTACTATTTCAATTACTATTTCAAAATAAATTTCTATAGGTTTTCGAAAGATTAAATTTCCAATGAGTGCTGATGAGCTTTACACAGTCGAAACACCTTTCTTTTGCATGACATTATTAATTTATTTTTAATTAATGTAATTAAAACTTAATTAATTAATATATTATACATTTCTTGCTTTAATTATAATAACGTTCGCTTCAATGTACTCTACCTTTCTATGTTAAAATCGCCACAATAAATACCACATCACTCATCGGTTTTTCTTCATATGGGAAGCGAGGTCTGAATGAAAAATTACAAAAAATGTGCGCAATATTCTTTTTACAGTTCAAGGGTGTGACATTAAATGTAGTCAAATAATGTAGGTCAAAGAATGTTAGGGATATACATAACGAACAATATGCTGGTACTCTGTAAGTATTATGTTGAAACCGACCCTGACAAAGAAGTTGGCTTAGGGACACTAACACTTTGGGTTAAATTAGATTTACTAAGGGCTGAAATGTCGTAGTATTTATTTAAAATCGAATTATAAATATTAAAGCGCACCGGACATTAAAATATTATATACAAGAGGGGAGAATCTTTTATTTAATAGGTATATCTCTATATACAGTCTGTCTTCGGATAAACGTGGGGAAAATTTTCGATTAATATTTCTTTTTGTGAGAATCAACTATGCTTTAAAATTTTAAATAGTACCATTAATCAATAAACTGTTGGTATGTATAGTATACGCTTAAGGAAATGGGTTGGAAAATTAGTTGTAACTTCGATATTTTGATGTTCATATAATAATAATAATAATAATAATATTGCTTTATTTCCCAAGAAGTAATTATACAAGTAATGTAAATACAAAACATTCAACTGAATGGAAAATCCTAAGGGGTGGTTCAGATGAATAGAAGTCATCCCCTGCTCTAACACCAAACCCTTAAAGTTATAAAGAAATATAAATAACAAAGTAATTACCTAATACTAAGAACTAATAAAAACCTAACCTAATTGAATTATTCTGCCTGTGCACACAACCGTAGCCCAACAAAGTTTTTACAATTAAACAAAGTAATATAAAAAATTCCCTAGCATACAAGAATAAGTTAACAATGGAAAGAGACATCACACATAAGACTGCTTATCAAATAGGTAATTAAATATAGCACGCCTGAAAGGCACCAATCCCATGGACTTGAAGTGATCATCCAAAGAATTGTAATAATGATAAATATTATACGTGAAAGATCTTCTAAAAAAAGTTGTGCGGTATCTAGGTAGACCAATCATATTCTTCCTTCTTACATTGATATTATGCACATCGCATCGAAACCTAATTTTATACAGCAAGTATGGAGGACACTTTGTCAAAAGTATTTTATGATAAAGATTCAGAAAATGGAAAGCAATGCGATTTCGCATATTCAGCCACCGCAAAGTTTTTAATTTATACTTAAGAACACCACGAATTTTGCACTCTCTGAACCCGTCCCACATCATCGAAATCCAAACAAGGGCCATACACAGGTAGGCAATAGTTAAATAACGAGAGCACTAGTAAGTCACACAGAGCCCTTTTTAATTTCATGTTAAAAATAGATCTAAATGCATAAATCATCTTCAGGTTACAGTAGGCGGTACTTATAACTTTCGATATATACTCTTCAGAATAGTCTCGACTAGGGAAATGTAGTTACTACAATGATATATTTTGTTTTTTAATAACTACATTTATTTATCCATCAAAACTACGTTGCTTTGCTAGCAAGAATAATTATTCAGCATTCCAGTTTTCAATGTTTGTTTGCAAGTATACCAGTTATGTGCTTGTCAAATAACTTTAACCGTGAACTATTTTAATATATAAAACGCCCTGTATATTAAATAAAATTTCATTAATAATTTGTCTTAAATAAATCTGTTAATATTTAAATATTATAAAAAATGCTTCGTTATTAATAGTAATTTACATATAAAGGTTTTGTAATATTTTATCCCCTATTATTACGGTCAAAGAAAGATAAAGTTAATATAGAAAAAAAGAGAATACTCTTCTCTTCTGAAAGAAAATTTAATTAAAACTTTTTACGTCATTAAAAGTCGTCAATGTACTTTTTATTAAAAATATCCAAGATAGTGGACGCCTTCACCAAAAGTTTCCGTTGGGGTTGAGCGAAATTAAAAATAGAGTCAAAATCATAGACATAATGCAATATGAATTGTACGGAAATTCGAAATATTTTTGACTACGTTACAGGAAGAATATCTGTAAATATTGACTTAATCGTATCTGACATTTTTACAAGAGAAAAATTGTTTGGGAAGAAGTAACTTTCGTGTTTAGCTTTCGATACTATCAAGTTAATAATTCAGTTTCATTTTATGTAAACAAAGAATTGATGCGATACCTTTTTACAACCAGGAAATTTTCAGACACTGAACTAGGTTAATAAGTATGTAATTTCTGTCTACAGCAGTTGAAGGATATCGGTATTTAGAAACGTATTTTAACATTAAATTTATTTGCTAAAATATGTGACAATAAAGATGTCATGCAACGATGCAAATTAAAAATTATGTCATGTTATATAAGATAATTAATGTGTTTAGAAGTTTGTTGAATTAAAAAAAAATAAAAATAATAAATGAAAATAATCGAAAATTGTAAATTACCGCTACCTACAAATACAAAAATATTGTTATAAATGATGTTAGCATTCCTGGACATATGAAGAAAAGGAGACTACCAAAGAAGATTTGTGGAGGAGCATAGAACACAGAAACTTACAAAGAAAACGAGTGCTATGTAAGAATGCGTTCTTCTAGTGACTTTTCATAGTGCTCCTCTAACAAAAGATTGTAATTGATGCTCAGGATATACACTGAAAGATTTAAATACAAAGAATTTTAAAGTTCATGTTAAAAACATTCAATTGCATTTATTTGCGAACTGTATACGGGATACAAAGCAGTCGACCCATACTCAACTACAACTAACGCAAAGAAAAGTGTTTTTAGCATACCAATAACTAGAATACTGTGCTCCTCATTACAAAGCCAACGCTCTCAACCACAAAACGACATATTATATCAATGTGTAAGTTAAAGTTCATTAACGAATTATGCTAAAATACCGTCGTTAGAGTCGATTTTCAGAAGAATATGTCCATCTATGGAATATGAGGAAGTTAACTTGCGAGTAAATGACGCAACAAAACATTTATCGATGCTCAAACGAAGATAATTAGCATTAGACTAAACCGAAATAAGGTCTAGATTCTCTTGTAGCATATTAGCATCTTCGATAGAGGAAGCAGCAGTAAAAATCGTTACGTCATCGGCATGACACAAGGCATGAGAAGGTAAGCTAAGTAGCAAGCCATTTATGAAAAGTGAAAATAATAGTGGATCTACGTTTGAACTCTGGGGAACACCAGATGACGAAGCAAATATTGTTGAACTGAATCTATTGCAAATTATATAATTAACTCGATTCTCGAGATAGGCTTGTATTAACTAAGGCGAGACACCGTAAAAAGATAATTTATATAGTAACGGGTGTTTTTTTTAGAGGTATAGAACTTTAAGTTGGCAACACTTTTTTAACTGGCCGCCATTTTGTCAGCTGTTAAGTGATTTATATGTAGTTTGGTTTGTCATTTCAACATGAATAGACTGACGCCTGAACAACGCTTGCAAATTGTGCAAATTTATTTTGAAAATCATGGTTCTGTTCGAAATACGTATCGCGCACTACGTCAAATATTAAGGTCAACCTAATCGTCCATCAGAGCAATTAATTCGATTAACTATGGAACGTTTTCGCACCACGTATACTCTAAATGATAACACGCATCCAGAGAGACGTCGTACATTGCTGCTGTAGAGCGTAGCGTAGAGGAAGACCCGAATCAGTCTATCCGCCATCGTGCACAGGAATTGGATATGTGTCCATCCACTTTATGGAAGATTTTGCGGAAAGATCTAGGTTTGCGTGCTTACAAAATCCAACTCGTGCAAGAATTGAAGCCACACGATCACCTAGCAAGGCATAGATTCGGTGAATGGGCTCAAAACAAGATTGCCGTTGATCCCGATTTTCATAATCGAATTTTGTTTAGCGATGAAGCTCACTTTTGGTTGAATGGATACGTCAATAAACAAAACTGCCGTATTTGGAGTGATGATAATCCTCAAGTGTATGTTGAGACATCGTTATATCCAGAAAAACTGACTGTTTGGTGTGCTTTATGGGCTGGTGGAATAATTGGTCCGTACTTCTTTAAAAACGAAGCTGGCCAGAACGTTACAGTCAATGGTGGCCGCTATAGAGCCATGATTACTGACTTTTTCGTTCTTCAATTGAACAATCATGATGTGCAGGAGTTGTGATTTCAACAAGACGGCGCAACATGTCACACAGCTCGTGCCACAATTGATTTATTGAAGGAAACGTTTGGTAACCGCATAGTTTCACATTTCGGACCCGTGAATTGGCCTCCAAGATCGTGCGATTTAACGCCGCTTGACTATTTTCTGTGGGGATATGTGAAGTCGCTAGTCTACGCCGATAAGCTCGAAACGATTGACCACTTGGAGGACAACATTCGCCGCGTTATTGCCGATATACGGCCACAAATGTTGGAAAAAGTCATCGAAAATTGGCCCTCCAGATTAGACTATGTCCGAGCCAGCCAGTCATATGCCAGAAGTCATATTTAAATTATAATGCCAGAAGATTATCTTTCGAATAAAGTAAATTTCATGTTAATTTAAAAAAATCATATTTGTTTTATTCCTTTTCAAAGTTCTATACCGTTAGTATGAGATCTATTACGTCGAATGCACGAGAAAAGTCACCGTATAATTATTCAAACTGTATGAAAGAAGGCAGATTAGTCACAGTAGGCCTCCCAGGGAAGAAACTGTGCTGACGTGGACGTGGTATAGAACTAAAACGCAATTTTTTTAAATAGAAAACAAGAAGTAAATACTTCAAAATATGCATAATTTTACCAATAGAAATCTCAGGATTCCAAGCCAGGTCAAGTAAATCGTGTCAAACGCTGTATCGGACGGAACAAAATCATATTGATTGAAATGTTTACTTTACATTTACGGTACAAAAAATTATATAAGGACTTCGAAGTAACCTAATAATTTTGGGTTTGTTTTTTTTTAAATTTTTACGTCGACCAAAAGAACGTAATACATATATTCGTAATTAAAACTAAAATTTAAGAACGTAATTAGTCAGGGATCGTAAAATAAATACATGGAACTTCGTTCTATATCCTCAGAGATTTCGCTGCTACGCTACGCACATTCTATTGACATTCATTGTTGACCTAACAAAGTTTACAATTAAAGTAATTTTACTCACTGCTATGCTGCATAAAACTACAAACCTAACGTGGTGGATGTTAACAAACAGCGCCGCTTTCGGTTCCTTTATGCATTCATAATTTATATTCGCTAAAATCAACTCAGCCTGTGCAAACATATTTTTCTGTTTTAAGTGCAGTTTTTAATGAATGTTTTTTTTTTGGCTTAGAAACGTTTCATCAGCTCGTGATTCATTTCTGATTAGTTTTTTGGTAATACATGTTTGTTGCTGGAGTCGTATATGCATGATGGGTCTACGACAAGGAAACATCAAGAAGAAATTTTAATTTTGTGCGTGTTTACACAAGTATACTCTTTGCCAAAAATATTTTTGGTTTCTTTAAAATAACAGTAAACAATCCAACATTTATATCGCGATGTTTTTACATGAAGAACAAAGTTATTGCAATAAAAACTAGTGTCTCTTTTTAGCTTCCACAAAAACTTGGCACCATGCATATGACTACGATAGTTAAGCAATAGCTTTTGATAAATTCCTTTTTAGGATATAGTCCTTCAGCTCATCAATTTTCGATTTACTCAATCAATACACGTAAAGAATAATGAAGGCACTAAAACTAAACAATATTACGACTGCTGTATCTGTGATATCTTGCTACATATGAAAAGCTTCGGAAAACCTATTAAGAACCCTGTATTTAATTTCCTGAATCACGGATATCCACGACCCAAAAAACTAAAGTCACATCTGGATCTTTTCATTTTAGATCTCCCTCCAAGTTTCTCACTGCTAACATTACCCATATAATATGTTACTATTTCAAGAGAAGAATCCGTCTTACTATATATTGGATCAAAACCTGTGCTGTGCTATTTTATAGCAACTTGGTTGTGGGAAGCAACTACGGAAGATGTGAGGAATATCTGAATGAATATTTAAAACTAAACACGGAAAACATTGGTGAAATTTTGAGTTAAAAATACCGAAATTTGGTGGAAAAGAATGATCACTTCCACTATATACTGGATCAGAACTTGTACTGGGAGTTGCTTAATAGTACCGTTTCAAATTGAAAGAAACCAGTTAGATACACAGACTACGAGCCTGTAAGTTAGTCTACGACATTGATAGGGAGTGAGTTAAAGAATCCGAATTGTATGGCAGTATTTTGACCGATCCTTTTCTCACAACTTGACCGATAACCAAAAGACGTATTGAATTGAGTTTTAGATCAACAACCAAGTTAGTACCTGATCTCATTTACTTAGTAAGTACGTAGTACTTTATTCTTATAGACTTTTTGGTTAAAAATACGTTTCACGAATCATTTCACAAAATTACGTCTTCATTTTATGATTTTTAAAGCCAGTAAATAGCTGGGGGCCTGCTCGCAAATATCTATTTCTTTTGTCAAGTATAGAAAAAAACAACCTGTATGTCGATCATTACAGTCTTGTTTAGAATTACTAATACATTGTTAACCATTCTGTTATCATTAGTTAGTTATTGTTTGGGTATTTTAAAGATGCCCATACTGTTCCACATAGTTGTGCATTTGACTATACAAACGGTAAAGTGAAATTGTTAACTTTACAATATAACATATTCTCTGACTGCAAGTTTGTAGAGCGTACAGGGGACGTGAATTGTCAGAGTGCACTCAGTGGAACAGATTTATGCTTGAATTTCCAAATATCTGCCTACCAACAAACTCTAAATTTATAGGTCCCTATTGAATACTGTTAAATGTTAAAACCACCAGTAACAACGAGTTTTAAACGCCAATCATCCACCGAAAAAAACGTTCTTTTTAATCAATACTTGAAACCATATAGCGAAAACCTCCAGCTAATTGCCTCTTGTATCAAAACCGATTTATATATTCATTTGGTTTCGCTTATTACCATTTACCTGCCTGGCTGTAATAACACTCTTTCAATCAGCACAAATTACGTTTTTTCCTCTCTGAAATATACAGATTGTTTGAACATATTCGTGGTGTAATTTTGTTTTTTTTTGTAACACGATTTTAGAAAATTTTAATCGTAGTATTTTTAATCGAAATTATTAGCTTACTTAACATAATTTACTGCTTTTTTTCGATATTTTTACATATTTAGAGAACAGTAGTAGTATATATTTCCAATAAATATTTGCTAAAAAAATTGGTATTAATATTTACTGCAATTGAATTACTAATATTACTATTATTTATAATTGATAACAAAATATTCAAACTAATATGAGAAACCCAACACGGAATATTACTACATTAACTAAAAATCGTCGTCTTACCACTACACTGAATAATATATGGTTTTGAGTTTCAATTCTAGGAACAGCGTGATGTCGCCATAGGGGCATAGTATACACTACACTATTACAATATATACGAAATGTTCAGGAAAGTTCAATATCTCTTTCGGAGATTCCTAGCATTTAATTCCCCAGAGTTCAGGCATATACATATATGTGCTTACGTATATGGGCAAACACGGAACAAAAGATGACATATTGTTTATATTAAATGATATGAGGTTTGACATGGGATTATTAAATTTCAAATAAGTTCTTCGAACACAGGTTAATTAGATTTTGGTTTTAAGAGGATTACAAGACGATTTATTTAAGGTTGAAATATCTGCTTTAATTTATAATTATCTTGAATTGTTTTCAATTTAATTATTTAAATATTTGAGTATTTATTTAAAAAAGGTATTTTTATTACTTATTTTACATTCTTCGCATTACATTTAGTCTACAACAGTGCCCAGTAGTGCACTTCTCGCTGGTAAGGCCTCGCTTAAAGCATTGCTTGCTGATGTGGACTCCACTTTGTCTCAATTAAAAGCGCCAGTTGGAGATAGTTCAGAGGAAATTTGTAAAGTTTCTGAGGTTCAGAGTCGTTTATATTTAGCGTCAAAGAAATGTTGACCACTTACTTCTTTCACTCTTTGGAATTTCGTGTCGTCAGCTGAGAAAAATAAGAAGGCCGGTTACTTCCTTACACAATCTTCTTCACAGTAATAATCACTACTATTTGCTTCATTTTTGCGCCAAGAATAAGAGGAATACATAAAATTCCATTTTATTTATCGTTTTCTGTAATAAATGTCTTACTAAATTCACCAATATATATTATTACTAGTAATTTCAAATCAGTTATAGTTGTGATATATTGGGTTGGCAACTAAGTACTTTCGGTTTTGTAGTATAAAATAAAACACTTTTTTTTTAAACAAAGAGTAGTTTTTAATCAATTATATAGTTTCCATTTTGCTCGATGACCTTTTGCCATCTTTCTTTCAGCTGCATGATTCCGCGCTCATAAAATTGCTGGTCCTTATCAGCAAAAAAGTGAACCAGGTGCGAGTGAAGGTCATCGTCATTTGTGAAAGTTTTACCATTCAAAGAATTCTGCAAACTTCGAAATAAATGGTAATCGGACGGTGCTAGATCAGGGCTGCATGGGGGATGTGGCATCACTTTCCAATCAAGCTCCAATAGTTTCCCACGAGTTGCCAAAGATGTGTGAGGCCTTGCATTATCTTGGTGGAAAACTACACCTTTCCGGTTTGACAATTCTGGCCGTTTTTCTTTGATTGCTTCATCCAGTTTTATTATTTGTTGACAGTAAACATCAGAATTGATCGTTTGGTTCCTTGGAAGCAGCTCAAAAAGCACAACACCTTTGTAATCCCACCAAACTGACAGCATGATCTTTTTTGGATGCAATTCAGCTTTCGATGTGGTTTGAGCTGGATTTATCGTGTTTGCTCCATGATCGTTTTCGAACTATGTTACTGTACAGGACCCATTTTTCATCACCAATGATGATTCTTTTTAAGAAAGGGTCCGTTTCATTTCGTCTAAAGTGCATATCGCAAAAGTTGATTCTTTGTGTTAAATGAATTTCATTCAATTCGTGAGGTACCCAAATATCAAGCTTTTTAACTAGCCCAAGACATTTTAAATGTTTTTCAATTGTTGTGTGCGATACATGTAGCCTCTCCGCAACCTCTCGAACAGTTATATGACGATCCTCTTCAATTATGACTTTGATTTGGTCATCATCAACCCCAGTAGGCCGACCAGAACGTTGCTCATCTTTGAGGGAAAAATCTTCAGAACGGAATTTTTTATACCAATTCTGACACGTGCGCTCTGTTAAGCAATTAGCACCATAAACTTCACATATCTTTTTGTGAGCCGCAGCAGCTTTCTTTCCTTTACGGAAATAAAATAGTAAAATATGTCGAAAATGTTCGTTTCTGCACTCCATTTAAAATTAACCCACAATTAATAGCTTTAATAAAAATCACGCACTACTTGCTTCTGAAGTTACGTCAATGTGACTAGTATCTCGCGATAAACGGTAAAGTACAGCACTAACATACGTTATACGAAAAATAAAGCAACGCTCTCTATCAGTAAAAACCGAAAGTACTTAGTTGCCAACCCAATAAATTACAGTATTTTGGGAGAGCTGAAAACAGTAGTGACTGAGCATTTCAGCGTTTGAGCGTAAATATTTTGTATTAAAATATTAACTCTACATACACTTACTTTTGTTATATTGTATATATTCATATTGTCCTATATTTGGAATACTAATTCTGTCGGGCAATAAAGCATTATTATTATTATACTCTTGCCACGTCGGCAGTTATACCAGTGACGCCGTTCCAGTCCGGAAGCCCAGAAGCAGATACCCTTGTAATTTTTCTAGTAATTGGTTTGCAAATTTACCATCTGTTGACAGTGAGAAATAAATATAGTTTTCATTGATGCCTAACTTAAATTGGAGACCATTTTTTGACGAGTTTTCATTATTTACTCAACGAAGTCTTTTGGGCATTGTCCTTTCAATTATCTCCATATCTGCTGACCATTATGTAAGATTTGATTTCACACAAGCCATAGAGTATTGGCTTGTATACCCACGCTTTTGACTGAAAAGTCTTTAAAAAGTGTTTGACCGTTTGTTATTCAGAACCATACGTACGTGACCTTAGTATAGCTATATATAGCGATATATTGATTCCTAAAGAATTCTTTTTGAATATTGATTTCCTCGACTTTTCATTTAACCCGAATCAAAAGCATAACTTTAGTTTTAATTGGTATAGGTTTATTGTTAATGGTAACTGTGGGGAGATGGTTTTATCACTGTTCGCTTTTAAGTTTAAGTAGTCTCCAGATGCTCTATTTTTGCACCTGACGATATTATTGCTCTGTTATTAGAAACTGTAGTAATTGATGGGAAGATCTTATTTCCTTCAATATTCGACGATACACAAATTTCTATTTATAAAAAGTTGTCATATAATGTGTTAATATTAAAAAATTCACATAAAATATGCGACGTAAATATTTGCAATAATTCGTTCTGGAAATGCATTAAGAACTTTTTGAAGAATTCATTTCAAACTGACTATAAATTATTTTTAGTCCTGAATATCTTTATGTCCTTATTGGAGAAAATTAATTTCAGACATCTATGCGAAGAATTTATAAAAATATAGTGCACATAAAGTGAGCGATTTTTATGCTGTATAAAGGCCAACCCCAACGAATATTTTAACTAAAATTCATCCCTGCAGGAGAATATGCCCCCCCACCCCCCGGTCTCCGTATTAAACAAGCATTTTGTGCGATGAGTACCAGTTACTGTAGATACAGTTGATCCACGAAATCTTCACGAAGTTGTAAATTAATTCAAAATAACTTCGAGTGTGTACGATGTAAATTTATAGTTCGCATAATGTTTGCTTTTTAAATAAACGGATTTTATCACGTACAGAAACCCTATACACTTTCGTAATAATAATTTTAAATTTAGCCCTCAAACGGTATCGTGTTTTGTAGTAACGTTTATACTAGGGCATGGGTATTTTAATACTCTAAGCTTAGTAATCTTTTCGCTCTTAAAATTTAAATATTTTTATTTAAATTTTAAATTTAAAAATAAATGTACACTCAAATTTAGTAGATAATGCCAAGGTAAAAGGGAAAAATAATTTTTTCTACAAAATCATCAAACCAATAACTATTATATGATATGATACCAAGTAGCTCGTTATTGATTTTATTAGATCTGGAAAGGTCGCAGTGAAATAAGTTCTATGACCATCTCATATAATCTAATCTAATCTAATTCTTAATCTTCAGATGCAGCAACGTTTGACTTCCAGATGCTCAGTGGATGTAACACTACGCATCCACTCAGTCTCATCAAAATCAAGTCCTCTTTTCGTTCACATACACTTTGGCTAGCCTATTTTTCTCTAGAAGCTTAGGAAGTTATTTTTTGCCAACTATTCTTTTTTTTTGGAACTTAATGGTAAATCGTTTATTGGACGAAGTCCCTTTGTCAGCATTTTCAAAAAATATTCTTCGATTACGACATGAATGCTGAAAACGTTCGCAGTGAAATAAGTTCTATGACCATCTCATATAATCTAATCTAATCTATTCTTAATCTTCAGATGCAGCAACGTTTGACTTCCAGATGCTCAGTGGATGTAACACTACGCATCCACTCAGTCTCATCAAAATCAAGTCCTCTTTTCGTTCACATACACTTTGGCTAGCCTATTTTTCTCTAGAAGCTTAGGAAGTTATTTTTTGCCAACTATTCTTTTTTTTTGGAACTTAATGGTAAATCGTTTATTGGACGAAGTCCCTTTGTCAGCATTTTCAAGAAATATTCTTCGATTACGACATGAATGCTGAAAACATTCGCAGTGAAATAAGTTCTATGACCATCTCATATAATCTAATCTAATCTAATTCTTAATCTTCAGATGCAGCAACGTTTGACTTCCAGATGCTCAGTGGCTGTGACACTACGCATCCACTGAGTCTCATCAAAATCAATCCTCTTTTCGTTCACATACACTTTGGCTAGTCTATTTTTCTCTAGAAGCTTAGGAAGTTATTTTTTGCCAACTATTCTTTTTTTTTTGGAACTTAATGGTAATTTGTTTATTGGTCGAAGTCCTTTTGTCAGCATTTTCAAGAAATATTTTCGATTACGACATGAATGATGAAAAAGGTCGCAGTGAAATAAGTTCTCTGACCATCTCATATAATCAAATCTAATCTATTCTTAATCTTTAGATGCAGCAACGTTTGACTTTCAGATGCTCAGTGGCTGTGACACTACGCATCCACTGAGTCTCATCAAAATCAATCCCCTTTTCATTCACATACACTTTGGCTAGTCTATTTTTCTCTAGAAGCTTAGGAAGTTATTTTTTGCCAACTATTCTTTTTTTTGGAACTTAATGGTAATTTGTTTATTGGTCGAAGTCCTTTTGTCAGCATTTTCAAGAAATATTCTTCGATTACGACATGAATGATGAAAAAGGTCGCAGTGAAATAAGTTCTCTGACCATCTCATATAATCAAATCTAATCTATTCTTAATCTTTAGATGCAGCAACGTTTGACTTTCAGATGCTCAGTGGCTGTGACACTACGCATCCACTGAGTCTTATCAAAACCAATCCCCTTTTCATTCACATACACTTTGGCTAGTCTATTTTTCTCTAGAAGCTTAGGAAGTTATTTTTTGCCAACTATTCTTTTTTTTTGGAACTTAATGGTAAATCGTTTATTGGTTGAAGTCCCTTTGTCAGCATTTTCAAGAAATATTCTTCGATTACGACATGAATGATGAAAAAGGTCGCAGTGAAATAAGTTCTCTGACCATCTCATATAATCAAATGTAATCTATTCTTAATCTTTAGATGCAGCAACGTTTGACTTTCAGATGCTCAGTGGCTGTGACACTACGCATCCATTGAGTCTTATCAAAACCAATCCCCTTTTCATTCACATACACTTTGGCTAGTCTATTTTTCTCTAGAAGCTTAGGAAGTTATTTTTTGCCAACTATCCTTTTTTTTGTAATTTAATGGTAATTTGTTTATTGGTCGAGGTCATTTTGTCAGCATTTTCAAGAAATATTCTTCGATTACGACATGAATGCTGAAAACGTTCGCAGTGAAATAAGTTCTATGACCATCTCATATAATCTAATCTAATCTAATTCTTAATTATCAGATGCAGCAACGTTTGACTTCCAGACGCTCAGTGGATGTGACACTACGCATCCACTCAGTCTCATCAAAATCAAGTCGTCTTTTCATTCACACACACTTTGGCTAGCCTATTTTTCACTAAAATAAAATAATATAATAATAATAATAATAATAAAAATAAACGTCCGTATTTTTACC
This sequence comes from Dermolepida albohirtum, assembly GCA_031893035.1. Taxonomy (NCBI): domain Eukaryota; kingdom Metazoa; phylum Arthropoda; class Insecta; order Coleoptera; family Scarabaeidae; genus Dermolepida; species Dermolepida albohirtum. Next base: position 44,232 of record JAVIWB010005438.1, read on the forward strand.
TTAAACGATGCTTTGCTTGACCTTCAAGGTGCTAAAACTACCTCAAAAAAACTCGCAGGTCAAAGGAGGGGATCCTCTAAGAGATTTTAAGAAAAATAGACGCCACAGTATAGTAATCCTGAAAGTCTTTTACCAATACTGAAGCAAAGGGGATCCACAATATGTTCTGATTCTTTTCCTATTAGATGATGATGTACTAAGGTGGCAATTTGTTTCGATGTAGTTGCAATGTGGTAGATTTAACCTGATATAATCCAAAACAAATAAATCCCAAGTCGATACATTAATCGATCGGCATGATATTGTTGCAACAAGACGCAAGGTACGTTCCTTTCTTTATTTTATACACGATCTATTACCAGATGGAACTGTACTATATGACAAACGAATATTTACTTCTTTGGAGGTAGAAACATAACAGCGAGTGCATCTGGGACAATGCTTTTATGTCTAACAGTATGACGTTTGAGCGTAGCAAAAGAAAGACGGAGGAAAATGCAAATTACAAGCGCATTATTACAACAATTAATTACAAATTATTTGGAATAACTTCGATTAAAGCTATCAACAATTAAACATGTAAAAGAGTTCGGAATAATTAACTGGCTTACCCACGAGATGAACCATAGATTCCTAGAGTAACATGTATAACAACCCTTCGCTAACACATCGCAAACGGCGTAGTAACATCAGAAGAATCAAATTAATTTTGATGACATGCAAAGTGCGAAATACAATATACAGCGGGGTTCACAAAATATGAATCGAAGATGAAATGGCCATGTAACAATTGTTATCTAGACTACTAAGTTCGTATTTGTGTAGTAAAAAAATGGTAGAATATCTATTAGGAAGCGGACAAAAAGGCATTCTAGCATCGCTGATCGAAACACTTTAGTGTTCGAAGTTAATATATTGCAAAATAAATGAAAACGATGGCGCTAATTCATCTTTTTCGAGTCTAGCATTTCGTTAAATCTTTTTCATACACACACACACACACACATATGCTATATATGAATATTAATGTTTTTAGTATGTAATTACTTAGCGATATAATGCAAATTCAATTTATCATGTCATATATTAAAGTTTGTTTCGTTTGTATGTATTACATTAGAATAATTCACATGAAAAATTATTTCAGTATCCTAATAGTAGCAGAATAATACACCATTTATATCACACAAAGGGTTAGTAATTTATTAAAGGCCTGCATGATCTTTTGATACAGTGCGTTACCTTAATGGGTTATTTATCACAGGCCCATATATGTATGTGTAGTTGGTAAATATTTCTCAAATTAAATGTATTTTGACTGACAGGGTGAGGGCGTCGTAGTCATCACCACTTCAAGATGCGGGGTTACGTAATGAAAACGGGAATCATCCGTGTCATCAGAACAAACCTCTTAAAATACAAACGCATCGATAATAAGGAAAAAAAAATTAACAGGAAAATTGGGTGAAATGGATGGCAGTAGCGGGAAGTCATTTTTATTATTGATTTCGAACAGGGCATATTGTGCCAATGAAAAATAAACTTTGCCTCGTGCAAGGCATTGAAAATTAATTATTTTCGAGAGAAATCAAAATGAAACATCAAATTAAACAGAAAAATTGTTTTCGTTTTTTTTTTTTTTTGGGGGAAACAGATAATGTCGAATGAGGTTAAGGTAAAACAAAATTTAATGGCTAGTATAATATGAAATAAATAAATTGTTTTCAAACACGTTTGCTATTTATTAAATGTTTTTTAATTTATCGTGTTAATTTTACCATAAATTTACTATATGATGTGTTATAGGTAAAAGAAATATTGTAATAAGAATGATGATTGTTTAGGGGGTCCAAAACAATCCATTTATTTTTGAGTTAGTTTTGAAGTTGAATTTGATGGGGCCTGTGGTTGATTAACTTAATCACTGAGGTTGATATATAACCCCTTTCCACATTAACTTTCGTAATTCTGTATACGCATTTCGACAACTAAGTTGTCATCATCAGCAGACAATTGTAAAGTGTCGCACTTGGTAAAACACGGCGAAAAATACCTGTACGAAAAACAAACTCCGTACGCGATCTACACCGCTGAGAACCAAGATGTACACTCAGTGTACATCTTGGTTCTCAAAAGTTAATGTGGAAAGGGGTTATATATCAACCTTAGTGATTGAGTTAGCTTTGGCTTAAAATTTGCGTAAATGTATAAAGCAATAGTCTGCAATCGGAAAGATTCAGTAAACAAGAAAATATAATTTTTTATGCATTTACAAAATTACAGTTCTCATTTTGATCCTGAAGAAACCCTAACAATTAAATATTGGCGAAAAATAAAGAACTTGAAAAAAATTCAAGTCAATATAATTGCTGGATTCCCCAATATAATTACAGTACAAATTTTTTCATAAATTCTGTGAATTTCTCAACTGAATAAAAGCAATTCTGCCAAAGAAACGACTAACTTGCTCTTCAACCCATTCCGAGGGTAGTGTATTTATTAACAGCAAACGTCTATGTTGAGCAGTGGTAGTTATAATTCAATAGTCAGGGATTTGAACTTTATCATGTGTTCTTCTTAATTGTAATTCTCTTCTCTTCTTACTTGCAGGGCCCCTATCCACATGTATCGAGTTTTCTTGCTGTTGATGTTAAGCCATCGCGTGCATGGTAAGGTAAGACCTCCAATATTTTATTCATTGTAGTAATGTACTCCAAGCCATAGTTTTGGATCAGTTATTTTATTTATAAATTATCAGCATCTATTAACTCTAAATATCTATTGAATGTAGTCGAATAATTTAGTCCTAAAATACAAGGAATTTTCTATGAAGACCATCGAAAGTTCATAAAAGCGAATTTTTTCAGGCGAACCCAAAATCTCAATTCATAACGATTTTTAAAGACTCGATAATAGTGTTACGGTTTTTGGGAATCATAACATCGCCGTAAAACAGTGTTAAATTACTTAAATTATTCCAAAAGTTAAGGGTAATGATTTAGAATATCTGTAGACATGCTTTCTCTGCAAAAAAGCAGCTACTATGCTTTGATTGATTGTGATTGGACCAGAATGTATCGAAGATATGTCACCTGGGTGTGATGTTCTTTCAGAGCTTTGATTTTATAGAAAGTACTAAAACTTTCGATGGCATGTTTTTGGTTGAAGTCGTTTAAATCTATGAAATCATTGACTAAGTTTTTCGATAAACTTAAATAAACTAATGTTGAATACGATTAAGTTACGTAGTCTTATTGCAGGTGAAAAATACCATATTGGAACAAATATAATATTTATCCTCTTACTTACATTTAATTTGCTAGTTTAGAAAAAGGATTATGCCACAATTATTGGGTTGGCAACTAAGTACCTTCGGTTTTGTAGTATAAAATAAAACACTTTTTTTTTAAACAAAGAATAGTTTTTAATCAATTATATATTTTCCATTCTGCTCAATGACCTTTCGCCATCTTTCTTTCAGCTGCATGATTCCGTGCTCATAAAATTTCTGGTCCTTATCAGCAAAAAAGTGAACCAGGTGCGAGTGAAGGTCATCGTCATTTGTGAAAGTTTTACCATTCAAAGAATTCTGCAAACTTCGAAATAAATGGTAATCAGATGGTGCTAGATCAGGGCTGTATGGGGGATGTGGCATCACTTCCCAGCCAAGCTCCAATAGTTTCCCACGAGTTGCCAAAGATGTGTGAGTTCTTGCATTATCTTGGTGGAAAAGTACACCTTTCCGATTTGACAATTCTGGCCGTTTTTCTTTGATTGCTTCATCCAGTTTCATTAATTGTTGACAGTAAACATCAAAATTGATCGTTTAGTTCCTTGGAAGCAGCTCAAAAAACACAACACCTTTGTAATCCCACCAAACTAACAGCATGATCTTTTTTGGATGCAATTCAGCTTTCGATGTGGTTTGATCTAGTTTATCGTGTTTGCTCCATGATCGTTTTCGAACTATGTTACTGTACAGGACTCATTTTTCATCACCAGTGATGATTCTTTTTAAGAAAGGATCGGTTTCATTTCGTCTAAGGTGCATATCGCAAAAGTTGATTCTTTGTGTTAAATGAATTTCTTTCAATTCGTGAGGTACCCAAATATCAAGCTTCTTAACTAGCCCAAGACATTTTAAATGTTTTTCAATTGTTGTGTGCGATACATGTAGCCTCTCCGCAACCTCTCGAACAGTTATATGACGATCCCCTTCAATTATGACTTTGATTTGGTCATCATCAACTTCAGTAGGCCGACCAGAACGTTGCTCATCTTTGAGGGAAAAATCTCCAGAATGGAATTTTTTATACCAATTCTGACACGTGCGCTCTGTTAAGCAATTAGCACCATAAACTTCACATATCTTTTTGTGAGCCGCAGCAGCTTTCTTTCCTTTGCGGAAATAAGATAGTAAAATATGTCGATAATGTTCGTTTCTGTACTCCATTAACCCACAACTAATAGCTTGCTACTTGCTTCTGAAGTTACGTCAATGTGACTAGTATCACGCGACAAACGGTAAAGTACAGCACTAACATACGTTATACAAAAAATAAAGCAACGCTCTCTATCAGTAAAAACCGAAAGTACTTAGTTACCAACCCAATATTAACTTGAATTAGAACTTGAGCCCGTAGATTCTATGGCCTCTAAACTACTCGAATTTTTCCTTCTGATTCTAACTGTATATTTTACATATTTCTGTAGTTAGTTTTTTGCAATTTGGTTTTAGTTAACAAAGGATTAATATAATGCGTCGAAACTTAAACCTTTTTAATACCTCAAAGCATTTTTGAAGTCACGTTTACAATACAAAATTAGTTCATGCTATATAGTAATGTCTAACTACTTTATAACACATAAATAGTTGAGAAATGGAATGTAATACCTTACATCAAACCCTATATTAAACGTTACTATGTCCTAGTGGTAAAACTTTTGCATATTACTGTACACTATTTTGAGGAATCCGAATTCCAGGTAGTATATGTACGTAGGTACGTACAACCTACATATGTATCTAACGCAAAATTCTTGCCCTTTACACGGCTACATGTTTGGCATTCTGATGAATTATTTAGGGAACTTATTGAAATAACCGCAAATCTGTTCTTTATATCTTCGTTAGACGGCTGAAATCCTGTAAAAATTCCACCCCCGCATATGTGGTGGTTTATTTTACGATAAGGTTTTAATACGAACTTATACGGGCGAAAGCGTTAGCGTGTTACAATTTGAGGTTTGATTGCAAATACTCCCTAACGATCGTTTTCGCACTTTAATAAAGTGTTAATATTTAGATACGTCAACATCTAGACTATGTCATATACCATTTATTTACTTTTTAATATCTTTTTTTTATATTAGACCATTTGAACTTGTTTTTACGAGATTTGACGTCATCGTAAAAGATAAAATCCTGTAAAAATCAGTAGGAACGTGATTGAACAAACAGAAGTTACATTTTCTTCTTCTTTAAATGCCTTAAGTAATCTATCCGTTCTCTTTTTCTGATTTTTGATCGTGCAAAGTTATATTATGTCTATCCATTTCTATATCTAGGTTTTTTAGCTATTTGATTTTCCAAATTCCCATTCTTCATCATCACAGCTCTTCATTTATTATTTCTTCTAGCCAAAATAACCCAAGTGGGTGACACATTTAATAAGCCAAAATCCTTCTTGTTTTAGTGCCGGGATAACTAATTCTGTCCATCAGAAATTAGGCATCATTTTTGGACGCTTTCTTTTGCGTAACCTATCTACTGTCTTTTTTTTAATTTTTATTGAATTTCAATCCATGTTATATTATCTTTTTTAAATTCTATATATTTGGTTTGTTTCTAGTTTTTTGATTCTTCAAATTTCCCCAGAGCTTTCCTAATCTCTCCAATCTTTTTTTCTTATTCTTGATTCAGTTTTGAGCAAGTTATATTACGTCTTCCAACTCTCTATTTAGTCTTTTCCAGATTCTTCATTTTCCAAATTTCTCTAAACTACGCTACTTCGCAATAGTCTCAATTGATACCATACACGTTCTTGCTCAAATAATCGAAGGATATATCCGTGACATTTGGCGATCTAAAATCCTTTTTGTTTTAGTGACAGATTAACTTATTCTGTCCACCAGAAGTTAGACCTTCCTCACCTTCAGATGATTTAGTTTGCGTAGTCTATCTACTGTCTTTGTTTATTTGATATTGGTCCATGTTATATTTCCTTTTTCCAATTTTCTATTTTGGTTTCTCTTTAGCTTTGGATTTTCAAAATTTTTCTTTCAGTTTTCTATTCTAGTATTTCACCTGGTACGTCCAAATCATTGCCTTTTTTCGACGTTTCTAATATTCTGTGCAGAACAACACGTTCATATTTCTTTTACATAATCAAATTCTTGTTTTCCAAGATGTTTGCTTTAATCTCCACATTTTTCTGATTGGATTAAAAGATATTCCTATCCGATCTATATATATTTACAAAACTTTAGAATCTAGGCTAGATGCCAAAAAATTTTTTTATTATGTATTGTATTATTATTATGTATTAGGTGCGCAACTAAGTTCTGGCGTTTTTTTAAATGAAAATGCAACTTTAAAAAATAAATAAATAAAAATGTTTACAAATGAATCATTCAAAATATTGCCCATCGCTAGCGACTACTTTTTCCCATCTTTCTGGCAGAGCTCGAATACCGTTACGATAGAAGTGTTCGTCTTTTCAGCCTATCCACGAATCAAGCCATTTTGAGATGTCTTCATATGAGCGGAACTGCTGACTAGCCAGACCATGTGCCATCGTACGGAACAAGTAATAATCGGACGGCGCAATATTTGGGGAATATGGCGGGTGGGGTAAGACCTCCCATTTGAGCGTTTCTAAGTAGGCTTCGACGGGTTTGGCAACGTGAGGCCGAGCGTTGTCATGCTGTAGAATCACTTTTTCGTGCCTCTGCTCGTATTGTGGCCGCTTTTCGCGCAGTGCTCGGTTCAATCGCATCAATTGAGTTCGATGCCGTTCCCCAGTGATGGTTTCCTTCGGTTTCAACAGCTCATAATAAATAACACCGCCCTGGTCCCACCAAATACACAGCAAAACCTTCGCAGCGTGAATATTCGGCCGAACCGACGACGCAGAAGCATGACCAGGCAGTCCCCATGATTTTGTTCTCTTTGGGTTGCTGTAATGAATCCATTTTTATCACCCGCAACGATTCGATGAAGAAAACCCTTCCTTTTTTGCCGCTGGAGCAGTTGTTCACAGGCGAAAAAACGACGCTCAACGTCTCTTGGCTTCAAATCATAAGGAACCCAAGTTCCTTGTTCTTGAATCATTTCCAACGCATGAAATCGCTGAGAAATAGCTTGGCGGGAAACTCCTAATGCTGAAGCAAGCTCTTTTTGCGTTTGGCATGGATCCTCAACGAGCAATGTCTCCAATTCAGCGTCTTCGAAAGTTTTTGGTCTTCCTTCACGCGAACGATTGTCAACATCGAAATCACCGTCTTTGAAGCGACGGAACTAACTTAGAGCAGCATCTCCGTAAACTTTTTGGAGTTCTCGGTGCGCTTCAGCCGCCGTTTTCTTCGAATGAAAGAAGAAAAGCAACACTTCCCGCAAATGACGATTATTTGGCACAAAATCAGACATTTTCACACAACCAAAAGTATATGACGCAAAAAAAAAATCACTATGTGTCAAAGCGGTTTGTTTACTATATGTCTAAGCTGGGTTCATGACGTTTTGGTTATGTCACAATCGATCAGCACTTGCCACTGGAGCCATCTCTTGAAAAACAGCGAGAACTTAGTTGCGCACCTAATATTACGATTAATATATTGAATGGCATGTCTTTCTATAAATCAAATCTGTTTTGAATCTTTTCACACTTTGGAGCTATATACTATAGGATATAAACATTTTGGTTGTTCGCAAGTATCTTGTTTTTATTTCCGACCTTGGAATTTTTTGCCTCAATTGGTGTTAATCAACTTTTAAATATTTCTTTACTAGATTGCGTAATTTTCTTTTCTTTAAATTAATTCAATAGCCAAATCGGAAGTCTTTCATAGTTTATTTTGAATATTGCATTTCTATCAAGTTGTTTTTCGTAAATTAAATGTTGTCTAGATATTTTTTTTTGTTGAGACATATAAAAATGAATAATAAAATACAAATTAATAGCTAGAGAATAATGCAAAAGGGATTAATACCAAAACGAAGCCAATAGGAGAATATGTCGTGCACATACGCAGATACAATTCTGGGTACGTACACTCATTTACTAATACAAGCGAAATTGTGGAGCCTCAAACAGTGCACAGCGGGGCTTCTTGTTTCAGATATGTCATGGCTAAAAATATATATACTAGGCACTCGTGTACGTTGCCATAAATCCCCTAGGATAGGTTCTTGTATTGTAAATGCACAGTTTGAATAAATTATAGTTTGTAATGTTTGTAAAAGCCTGATAATTATTAACTTATAATTTTGTAACGGGTGGGCCATTTAAAAGTTTAAATTTAAAAATGCAATAAAACAAAAACGGTTTGAAATTTTGCCAAATTTATTTTCTTGTTGTGAAGTACAGTTGTTCCGGTTAGAATGGAATATTATTTCATTCATATGGCTGCCGCAGCTGGCCTCACAGTACCCTATTCGATCGGACCAATTTTCGAGCACTTTTTCGAGTGTATGGGGTCGTATCTCGCCAATAGCCTCACGAATGTTGGCCTTCAAATGCTCAATTGTCTCTGATTTGTCGGCATAACACTTGTCTTTAACGGCGCCCCACAGAAAATAGTTCAACTGTGTCAAATCGCAGCTTCTTGGCGGCCAATTGACATCACCATTTCGGCTAATTAAACGGCCATCAAACGTTTGACGCAATAAATCGATTGTGGCATGAGATGTGTGGCAAGTTGCACCATCTTGTTGAAACCAAACATTGTTCACATCAATACCATGAAGAGCGGGCACAAAAAAATCGGTTATCATGGTGCGATAGGTGTCTCCATTGACCGTAATGGTTGCGCCGTCCTCATTTTCAAAGAAATATGGGCCAACGATACCTCCGCTCCACAAGCCGCACCAAACAGTTACTCATAATGGGTGCATTGGCTTCTGTAAGACCACGTGTGGGTTTTCTGATCCCCAAATATGGCAATTTTGCTTGTTAACGTACCCACCAAGATGAAAATGAGTTTCATCCGAAATGATGAATTTTTTGGCAAAATCGACATCATCGTGCAGTTTCTCGTTGGCCCATCTAGCGAAGCGAAAACGTAGCGGATAGTCATGCGGCTTCAACTCATGAAACCAATTGAACTTTGTAAGGCGTCATACCGAGATCTTTTTGCAAAATTCGACGTAAACTGGTGCGTGAAATGTTCAATTCTGGAGAACGATAACGAGTTGATGTTGATGTATTCTCACGCACACTCTCAGCCACAGCTTCTATATTTTCGGCTATACGCGCTGTACGAGGACGCTCACGTCTTGGCGCATCAACAATGAAACCAGTTTCATGAACTTTAGCAATAAACTTGCATATACCGGGTACGACATTTTCGTGCAATTTCCGACCAATTGTCTTTGTTTTGGAAATAAATTTTTAATAAATCCCAACGTTGCTCAAGCGTAAATCGATTCATTTCGTTCAGCGGAGATAATATACTGAATTTTGTGACAGAATAGAATGACATAAATATTGCCATATTCAAAATAACCGGTGGTTCAAATTTAAACCGATAGATGGCCCAGCCGTTATAATTAAATAAGTCTCAAAACTAGATTAAAATTTAAGTTTTTAAATCACACCAACATTAATTGATTCTCAATTCTTGTTTAATTATCTAAATAATCGTAATTCAATATTTACGTTATGCGGTTTGGCGGTTTGTATTACCGAATTATTCTATAGCATCACATTGCGTTTATGACATTTGATTCTCGGTTTTTTTCCGCTGAAGACGGTTGTTCGAGAGGTAAATTAGATATTTGCAAATTATGCGGCAAGATTTTCTACGTTTATATTCTATTCGACCTTGCTGGATCCCACAATACATTTTCTTAATACGATAGCCCAGTATAAACATATATTTTATATCAGAAACCCCATTTTTGTTTCGAAAAGGAAGCAGTATTGCAGACGAAAGCAAAAAGAAAAGCGAACCTTCGATCATATAAGTATGTGTATAGAAAAAAAGTAAGGATGGAATATGGGAAAGAGAAACAATTTATTCATCTTTGTTACGGGCGAAGTACAAATAATATTTTTCAATCTACTGGAAGGAAAAATATAGCTACTATTATATGTAACCAAATATATATTTATGAGTATCCAATGCACAGAAACTAAATAGTTTAATTCAGTTCAGTTTTGGTGTACTATACATAATGCAAAAATCAATTTTTGGATATAAAATTTTCGAAGATCATTATAAGCAGTCAAAATCAACCAACACAGCCCATCATCTTAAGCAAAGATCTCATACTATTAGTATATAATATACTATAGTATATAATTATTTGTACACCGTGTATGTAATACAGATATTTTTGAAAAGAATTTTCCATTTTAGCATCGTAAAAGAACATAATTATACCCAATTATACGTTGATCAACAACTTGAAGATTATCAACAGAGGTTCAAGAAAAATACAGGCGTCATAAATCAGATTTTTGTGTTGAAGCAAACAATAATTACATTAATATGGATTGAGTTTTTAATAAAAAGATTGTGTTCATAAACTTAGGAAAAAAAAATTAATGAGAACATTTAAATAATTAAAAATTTCGGATGAAATCAACAAATTACTTTATAAAACCCGACTTAGTAGCTGCTATAAACTGTTGGCACGATTTATATATAATCGAATAAGTGAGACCGTTGATGCTGCAATACCCATAACACGGATTTCGCTGTTCATAGTTGTACCGAGCAAGTGCTATCACTCACACGATTATAGAAGCTGGTATTGAAGAAGGATTTAAAACGGCATACGATACTGTATGGAAGGAAGAGCTTCTACAAGCTGCTTAAAATTATACTCTACCTTAAAAGATTCCATTTAATAAACGTCTTTTTTACTAACAGATTATTCCAAGTCTACATAACGGATACGAGAAGCGATGTTAGAAGATGGGACTTCCGGAGGGCTCAGTTCTTGGGCCCTTTTTTTTAAATGTATACATCGTAAACCTACCAAAGATGCAGTCTAGAAAATTAGAATATGCTGATGAGCTGGTTCTTACATGGCAAGGTAGATCCAAAGAAAGTTTAGAACAAACTATGAATGAAGACCAAATTAAGCTGATAGAGTTTCTTAAGAATTGGAAACTGACTTAACGTTAATAGAACAGAAACACGTTACTTTTATCTAACAAATCAACAAAGAGGTAACTCATACATAACCTTCAATGGCATTTAGGAGTGACTTTTGATCACATCTTAACATTTAAACGCATTTCACAACCGTGGTCTAAATTCAAGGTAAATCCAAAGAAAGCAACGCTTTTGCCTTCCTTTGTTCTTCTATCTTTCTCAAAATCTAGTTTCTTTCGGTCCAATTTGATATTTCTGTCACAGGAAGGCTTCGTCCTATAAAAGCCATAAACGAAATTTGTTAAACCAAGCTTTTTCAATAGCTCCATAGTCTTCCTGAATAACATCCAAATAATTTTCGCCCTGAATTCATTCAGGGCATGTGCACGGTCCATACAAATTTAGAATTCACTTGGACCGAATATAATGCATTTAGCTTTGCTTGGGTACTGAAGATGGCCTAATGATGTACAAAGTTACAGTGAGGGTATTTTTTAAGGAATTGCATTGATTTTTTATAGTTGCTTCGATGTTACTTTTCGCAACGAAACTCTTCATGCAAGGAAACCCATGCTATCACCTCCTTTTAGAACTTCTGAGCTCATTCAATTTAGAAATACTGGCGATTGAATTTCTTTGCACAGTTTCTATTTATTATTAGCTTCTTTTTTATTTAAATTAAAAAGTGTTTTAAAAAAACTACTTTTAAGCTACGTTCTTTTATTTTCAGATATTCCGTTGTTATTAATGTACATATGTATATTAAAGTCAAATGCTACCCGTATTAAAATCAAACAAAATCTGGTACGTCAATATCTTTTTCAATCAGCGAATAGGTGAAAAAGCTATTCCTATATATCTTCGACACTTATCAGGGTTAAATCGTTACTCAGAGTACATGACTGTGCCTTGGATATGTAAATTAGTTTTGGTTTCCAATAGGTTAGACCCACATCCTCCATGCTCCTCTCCCCTTCGTTTTTTTTTGTACCGGATCGAAAGAAGTGAGATTCAGGCAGTCTTTCAAGTGGATTTGTCAACAACCGCATAATTCCCCTAACAAAATATTTAAACGTGAAATTTCACACGAGGTGTCGCTGCGAAAATATCATTCTTTCACTCTTTAAATATAATTTCAGCAGAGAGAAATACACTTTATCGTAATACTTCTTTCTTTTGTATGTTATTCTATTTTCGTTTTTAAATTCCTCTCATATATGACTACGTATTTTTTATATGTAAACTTGTCGATATTATATTTACTTTGTAGAATAAAAGTGGGAAATATTTCGAGATTTAATAGAGAATGGATTTTGTAATTAGACCATGGCCTACTTTCACCTGCAATGTATTTCTTGTTATCTATCATTATAATAGATTAGTTGAACAAGGTGCTGTCATCTAGATTTAAAAGCTTATCATAAAAGCCTTATTTTCTCCCCATTTATTATTTATAGTATTTACGTAGTGTACAACTGATTTCCATTTTATGTAGTACTTATGGCAATATTTTTAATAATTTGACGCCATGACATCTTACTTGTTTGCTTGTTTCCGAGGGTTTATTGACATTTATTTTTTTATGTACGTATAAGCTAATAAAATATTCCAGCTTTTCTTCTACGACATAACAGTACATGAACACAATGAAGGCGACAACAAAAACAATAATAATAATTCCCCCGTGGATTTCGTTTTCATAATAATGAATAGAGATGTGCACTTTTTTCGACCGTCTTTTTTATGAATTCTTAAACACCACAGGAAGAGAACGACCTCCTTTCTTTTCGCCTTGGAAAATAAAGGAAATGGCATACTCCAAACTGAGGTTTTTTCTTAATTTAACAGCGGATTATTTTGTTCATTCGAGGATTTGCTTGCCTTGGTAATTTTATCAAAATACCGACTGAAAAATTCTCGGTTAAATAAACTTGACCAACCAAAAATTATAATTTTTTTACGTTCACCTTTTTTTGGGGTGCTTTAAATTATTTAATACGATGGTATTTTCGTCATAGAAATTGATTTAGTATCTGTGTATAATTCTTTTCTTCATCAGTTCGCGGCGCTTTTATTGAATTCGAAAATATGCAAACAGTTGGAACAATATTAATGATAATTTAATATCAGATAAATCTTGCAAACAGGATATCGTATAAAAGAAATAAAATTTCAAAATTCTAACATCACGAATCGAAAAGACATTTCTAATGAATTTAATTTTTTGTTAACATCATCGATTAATACATTTTAAAACACCTGTAAAATCCTGTGATGCAGTATCCACGATTGAGGTATATAAATAGTACGTAGACTTCTGCGGTCGTGGTCCATGTTATCTGCTTTTGGACTTCCGGGCTGGAACCGTGTCACTTGTAAAGGGTTTTCCAATAAGGACTTGACAACTTTTTTTCAATATAAAATGCAGACCACTTGAGATATTTCAAAAACTTTATTATCGGGTTGAAGTACAATCAAAACATTTATGAACGGAACTCGACTTCGTCGATTCGTTGGACCCAATTTTCGATGACTCGGCCACACAATTCGGCCGAAACGGCTGCTATTTCGCGTTCAATATTGGCTCTGAGCTCTTCCAACGTTGTCGGCTTGTTGGCATAGACCAATGACTTGACGTAGCCCCAAAGAAAAAAGTCTAGAGGCGTTAAATCGCACGAACGAGGCGGCCAATCGACTGGTCCATTTCTTGAGATAACAAGCTCATCAAACTTACTCTTCAATAAATCGATTGTAACGTGTGCTGTGTGGCTTGTGGCACCGTCCTGCTGAAACCACATGTTGTCCAAGTCCATGTCTTCCAATTCGGGCCAAAAATAATAGGTAATTATGGCGCGATAACGATTACCATTCGCAGTAACGTGACGATCATTATCGTCGACGAAAAAATATGGCCCTATGACGCCGCCGGCATGCAAACCGCACCAAACAGTTATTTTTTGTGGATGAAGTGGTGTTTCGTGAAGCACATGTGGATTTTCACCCGACCAATAACGCATATTTTGCTTATTGACGAACCCATTCAGCCAAAAATGAGCATCGCCCAACTCTTAAAAACGCCGTGGTATTGACTGATTTGGATCATTTGCTACGGACGTTACAACGGCAGCGATATTTTCGACACTTCGACCAACCCGTTGTCTCACTGGCACGGCAACATCACACAACGAATATGTAGACTCAAATTTTTGCACTAAACTTGTTACTGCCTGTCTACTAAAAATCGGAGTTAACGCCCTTGATGTAGCGGTCACCGAATTTGCAGACGTTGTTCGTTCGTGTACTTTACCATGATGTAAGTGTTAAGTTTACTGAATAAATTGACAGTGACAGTTCGATGATTAGTGAAAGAGTGCGTTCACAAATTGAATTAAAAGTTGTCAAGTCTCTATTGGAAAACCTTTATATAAATAATTTACTAAAAAACGAAGATAGCTGCTTTTCTTTGGGTTTTCCAAAACATTTTATTCTGTCGATTGCGCTTTTTAATAGATAAATTGTACAATCTGTACGTTTCCAATAGAAAATCCAAGTCAGGATTAATAACGTTTCTTCAAATACTTACTTGCAAACGGGTGTGCCACAGGGTTTAGTATTGGGACCTCTACTATTTATACTTTTTGTTAATGATCTCTTGAATTACATCTCTTGTGGAAAGGTATTTAGAGATTAAATTTCGCTTGTTTTGCAATATGCAACTTAAAATTTAATGACTTTTTGAATAGAAAATCTCTTTTAGCCATTTACTATTCCTTTACCTATTCCGTGTTAAATTGCAATATAATTGTATGAGCGAAATCTCTCGAATAGAAAAGGGCTTTCATTATCCAAATAAAGAATACTGCGGGCAATCTTTGACCTGGGGCCAATGGATATTTGTCGAATCTTCCATCATTCATTACTCAATAAAAATTTATTTAAAATTGGAAGGGAGTTGCATGGTTATAATACCAAAGCCAAGGACAACTTAGTTATTGCGCCACACATGTTCACGGGTTATACAAGGTTCCCTAATACATATGAGTGGTTGCTTGTACAACTTTGTTCTAGATACTGTAAAGAATGTCAATAATTACCAAATTACAAAAAAAATTAAAGTTTTACTTAATTTCAAAAACTTTTTACACGGTGAGAGAATTCTTCAGAGGGAAAGCAGAGAGAAATGTATAACTTACATATACCCGACACCAACGAGAGTATAAGTGTTAGAGTTAAGCTAAGATATTACTATTCTTATTATTATTATATAATATATAATACATGATCTAAGGTCATCTCATTCTGCTGGGGTGGATGGCATTACCACAAATAAACGATAGAACGATTTATTAATCTATTAATCAATCGTTCTATAGCTGATGAAGTCTTTCCCAATATTTTAAAGAAAGGAAGAGTAATTCTAGTATATAAAAAGGGCGAGAAAACTGTTTTACAAAGTTATTGGGCAATAAATCTGTTATTTCGGAGGTAGTGAACAAAATCATGAGTTCGAAATTTACAGAATTTTTAAAGAGGTGCAATATCCATGAACAAAATCAGGAAGGTGAGGTAGATGTGGAATGACCTCATTTCTTAGAGTTCTTGAATCGCTTTTGTAATGTTAGCAGTATGAGAACAAGCGTTATCATGTTGTAAAATGACTAGATGATTAATTGACCAAATTGTACCAGATTAACACCTTCCCATATAGCAGTCGTATTTAGTATTTGACGTAAATAGAATATAAAATAACCCTAGAGAATTTTTTTGAATCTACTTTACATATTTACGAAAACTGAAAAGTTAACACGATATACTTTTGAATTGAAAAAGAAGATATAAAATAACATGCAAATATTAATATTTAAACGACCCTCGTATACTCATATGTACAAACTCAAATCTTTATTCGGATTGTCCACATAAAAACGCATCAATTTCGTTTCACTTGACTAATACAATAAATATAACAGAAGGGTTCTTCTTGGTCCGAAAGGAAAAGAAAGGAAAAATTAAATATATTTTTGCTGAACCAGTTTTTACAGAATTTTTTCGTGGACTCACTAATGGGTTCTTATATTTCATGTTTATGTATTTCAGAGTTTTTGCAGACGTAATACATCTCAAAAAAAGTGATTCTTCCTTCTGAACTTGGCTAAAAAAAAAACTCATTATGTTTTAAAATATTCATTACTTAAAGTATAACTGCGTTAGCTGTACCCCGGATTTTATAAGCTACCTGTATCATGTCTATTTATTGCGTAAGCTGGGTGAGGAAGGAATTTTTCTAATTTAAAAATCGAGACCGAAATGTATGTATGCATATACGTGTGCTGGGTAGACATGTTAAAACATTTGCATGTTCAAACAAAAATAGCACGCCAATTTATTGTTAAAATAACCGAGAAAATTGAATAATAAATTAAATTTTAAATGAGGGGATAACAAAATAAGCATAAACAACATGTTTTCTATGTAAATCAGCAATAATTTACTTTAAACTTATCCTGCGAAGTTAAGCAAAAGCAAATAAGTAATTAAACTGGAACGTCATTAAAGTAATTCTAGATAAAACTTTCTAAATTGCGTAGAACTATTTAACAATGGAAGACGTGTCTGGTAGATGTAAAAATAAACTGTAAATAAACTAAAAAATTACGTAAATATGCACGGTGGATTTAGATACCTTCAAGGTCAATTTTTTTCAATTTTACACATAATGTACTTATTTTTTTTTAATAGTAATTGTTCCTAAATGTTTTCCCAAAATCATGGCAATGTAAACTTAATAATTATTTATGCGGATTCGGCTCTCGGTGGGGATTGAATCCATGTCTTCTATTACAGTAAATAAGTAAGTTAAACATTTATGAATACAAATTCATAGAAGGTGAGACTCGGAATGAAGGAAATGCGTTAGGGCATAAAAGCCTTTTTATTATTCTTCTTCAATAAATAGACTACCGGTCATATTTATTTGCCCACCCCAATTTTATGTGTTTCCTGAAATACGGATTATCTTTCGAAAAATCTGTATTATAATTATTCAACAATATTGTTAGTGGAAGTAATTCCATATGAATTTCTACGAAAATCTTAAATTGTTTATGATATATCGTAAAGGTGTCATAAATTGGAAAAATACCATAAATATTATATAGGCTAATCCCTAGAGTATTAACAATTTTACCTGCATTTCCGAAAGGTATTACCAATATTGTGTTATTGTACTAACTAATTACAATATTAGGATGTGTTATTCAAAAAGGAAAATAAATTTTATGTCAGTCATCGCTCATCTTTTGTTGCGAAAACAGTGAAATAGAGAGTTATTGTGAATATTTTAATGCAATGCCGAAGACGAAGGAATTATCTGTTGAAGTGCGTGCTATGATAATTGCTTATCATCGTACGGGTAAAAGTAATCGCGAAATTGCAAAAGAATTACGGTTAAATCGCAGAACCGTTGACTATAACGTTAAAAAATTTGAAGAAAGGGGTACATTTTCCAACAAAAGAAGATCTGGTCGACGTAAAGCGACGACATCTGCAGATGACCGGCATCTAATACGGATAAGTAGATGCGATAGACGAAAAACAGCACAAGAAATTGCTGCTGAAATAAATAGAGCGCGTGCTAAACCAATTAGTGTGTCCACGGTACAGAGAAGGTTAAGGCAAGCGGGTTTATATGGAAGAATTGCTCTGCGAAAACCACTACTACGAAAGCAAAACAAGATAAAATGACTAAATTGGACTAAAGAATATAAGAATTGGACGATTGATCAGTGGAATAATGTGTTGTGGACAGACGAATCGAAGTTTGAACTTTTCGGTAGTAAAAGGCGAATATTCGTAAGAAGATCAGCAGGAGAAAGAGTACTGCCAGAATGTATTGCGCCTATCGTAAAACATGGAGGAGGTTCAGTAATGATTTGGGGGTGTTTTGGTGGAAGATCTGTAGGCGATCTCGTCAAAATTGAGGGAATCCTAAAAAAAGGGGGCTACACGGAAATTTTAGAAAATAACGCTGTTCCTTCAGGACTAAGGATTCTTGGCGAAAACTTTGTATTTCAACAGGACAACGATCCGAAACACACTTCTAGATTGTGTGGCGATTACTTGCGTCAACTAGAAGAGCAAGGGCAAATCTCTATAATGGTATGGCCAGCTCAAAGTCCTGAGCTGAACCCAATACAGCTTCTTTGGGAAGAATTGGACCGGAAGGTTCGAGAACGTGCTCTATCATCCACCACTGTACGGTGGGAACAACTTCAAGAAGCCTGGGCACAAATTACAGAAGATACACTACAAAAATTAATTGAAAGGATGCCGCTGTTATGTGCCGCAATTATTAAAAATAAAGGTGGGCACATTGATGAGAGCAAAATTTAATAACAATTAATGATAAAGTTTTTATATAAGAAAAACGTAACTATTTTATATTTATTTTGCACTATTGTATTGGTACAATAAATAAATTTTCAGTACACATTTGATAGTTTAATAATTTTGGGTAAAACTATGGGTGGGCAATTAATATGACCGGTAGTGTACTTCAAATGAATCTGGACCAATGATATTGAGCCGACCTTATGCCATTTTGCGCATATTGATCTTTAATTTCAATGCAATTGGACTACCCCGTCGTTGCTGGTGCTATTATATATTGCTTCAATAAGAAGTCACTTATTGAAGATGATATTGCAGATGAGGATGAAATTTATCCAATGGAACTTAATTGGTGTGAAAAGTTTATTCCAAGAAATTTTTTCAATACTAATGTTCTTCAATCTGGGAAAGCAGCACAAAATAGTTTAGGCCTTTGTAAATCGTAACCACTGCTTTATCTACTTGTGAAATGTATTGACTTTCTTTTTGTGAGGGTTATCATGAAATACCCACTGTTGAGATTGCAGTGTGAAATCAAGTACACATTGGTAAAGCCAGGACTTATCAATCGTTACAAATCTTGGCGAAAAAGAAAAGAGAATTGTCCAAAACTTGATGTAACACAAAATTTCGCTTCTTTAACTGATTTGCACTGCTGATTTCGTCAAAACTTGCTCGTTCTTGTTTTTTATACCTTCAGAATCAATCGTATTAGTTGTCTTGATATACTCCTGCACAGTCTACATCCGTATTTGCCTTCATTAACCTGATGTTGATATTTTCATCTTTTTCATTAGTGAATAATCATACAGAACGGAAACATGGGAATTAACAGAAGCATAAAAGCGAAAGTTGACCGCGTTGCGAATGAGTATATTAAAGAGATCGTGCAGAGTTTACATTAGAAAAGGTGTCCAATAGAGCCATAAATTGAAAGATGGAAGTACAGCAAAACAGAGAAAAACAACTTATATCGTATTGCCATATGAGAAAAGTAGATCAAGATTGATTACCCAAAGCCTCAATAGAATTTTGCTCCATCAGAGCCATCAACAGAACAAGAGCTGCTAAAGGCATACAACGACTTCCATATCGTTGGCAACGAGTTGTTGACAATTCTGGTATCTGTATTGAAGGACTGTAGTAATTTCCCACATTAGAAATTTCTTATTATTAAGTTCCAACGCTTGTATTATGATAGGAACCGAATAAAAGAAAGAATAATGTTTCTCTGGCCGTAATTCAACTAATTCGTTCGTCTTGTATATTAATTTTTTACCAACACTTCCCCAAAATTAAAGGAAAGAAATGACGTAACATTAACCTTATATTGTGTAAGTGCCAAGAAAAGAAAAGTAATTAAAATCGCATTATAATTTCGAACGTCTTCGATAACCTTTTTTTACATTTTCTTAATACACAATTAATTATGCCAGGACGTGCTGTTACGAGTTCTGTGCATTAATTTATCCTATTTTTAACATATTAAAATGGGAATACCTCTGGTATCTATTTATTACTGAGATATCAAAGCATTTTTAAACTGTAGCGTTAACCTTGTTCACCTCCAATAAATCCTAGCTAGTCATGGATTACTTAATAAGATTAAACTTCCTCACGCAAATTTGTTTAAATCACCTCTGGCATGTTCAAGTAGTTTAATCTTATTAGTACACTTAAAACTAATGCAGTCCATTTCCAACAATAACAGATAGACGGATTTTACAACATGAAGAGTAGAAGATAAATTATTACAAGAATTATTTAATAATTTATTAATCTAGTAAAAGAAGAAAGACACACGTTTATTCTCTAGGAATAATATAAAGTGTTATGAATTATTTTAAAGCAATTTTTACTCTAAAACATTGATAAAATTAACAGATTATTTATTATTTCATTAAATTAATTATCATCTTACAAGGCTACGTTGTCAAGTTCATCTGATTATTAGTATTTAGATACGTAGTTACTGCAACCCCATGATCGGTTGCAGTAAGTACGTAAATCATTATGTTATCCCCCCGGGGTCTTGGGTTTAAATCTGATAGACTCTGCTATTCGAGAAGGTTTTCCGTACTTTCCCTTTCTCGTTTAAGCGAATGTTGACAGACGATGATCTTAAGCCACACCACGAACGCGGAAGTTAACATAACTCATAGTCTGCCAAAGCCCTCCTGTAATTGCGGTTAAAATGTTGGAGGATGTGAAGGCGTTGATTAGTATTATTATTATTATTATTAAATAATGTATCTAGAGGGTTTTCCAATAAGGACTTGACAACTTTTTTTCAAAATAAAATGCAGACCATTTGAGATATTTCAAAAACTTTATTATCGGGTTGAAGTACAATCAAAACATTTATGAATGGAACTCGACTTCGTTCATGTAGCGACCGCGGGCACGTTTGCAGCAGTCGATTCGTTGGATCCAATTTTCATTTGACTCGGCCACACAATTCAGCCGAAGCGGCTGCTATTTCGCGTTCAATGTTGGCTCTGAGCTCTTCCAACATTGTCGGCTTGTTGGCATAAACCAATAACTTGACGTAGCCCCAAAGAAAAAAGTCTAGAGGCGTTAAATCGCACGAACGAAGCGGCCAATCGACTGGTCCATTTCTTGAGATAACACGCTCATCAAACTTACTCTTCAAAAAAATCGATTGTAACGTGTGCTGTGTGACTTGTGGCACCGTCCTGCTGAAACCACATGTTGTCCAAGTCCATATCTTCCAATTCGGGCCAAAAATAATCGGTAATCATGGCGCGATAACGATTACCATTCACAGTAACGTGACGATCATTATCGTCGACGAAAAAATATGGCCCTATGACGCCGCCGGCATGCAAACCGCACCAAACAGTTATTTTTTGTGGATGAAGTGGTGTTTCATGAAGCACATGTGGATTTTCATCCGACCAATAACGCATATTTTGCTTATTGACGAACCCATTGAGCCAAAAATGACCTTCGTCACTGAAAATGATTTTGCGATGAAATTGATCATCTTGGCGCATCTTTTCCAGAGCCCAATCGGAGAACTTACGTCGCTCCAAATGGTCCATCAGCTTCAATTCTTGAGTCAGCTTGATCTTGTATGGGTGTAAACCAAGATCCTTACGCAAAATTCGCCATAAAGTGGTCTGGGCGATGCCCAACTCTTGAGAACGCCGTGGAATTGACTGATTTGGATCATTTGCTAGGGACGTTTCAACGGCAGCGATATTTTCGACACTTCGACCAACCCGTTGTCTCACTGGCACGGCAACATCACACGACGAATATGTAGACTCAAATTTTTGCACTAAATTTGTTACTGCCTGTCTACTAGGGCGAGAATTACGACCGAAAATCGGAGTTAACGCTCTTAAAGTAGCGGTCACCGACTCCGAATTTCTTTAGTAAATTTTTATAATTTGCAGACGTTGTTCGTTCGTGTACTTTACCATGATGAAAATGTTAAGTTTACTGAATAAATTGACAGTGACAGTTCGATGATTAGTGAAAGGGTGCGTTCGCAAATTGAATTAAAAGTTGTCAAGTCCCTATTGGAAAACCCTTTATTTACCATTGATGATAACAACTTAATTGGTAAAATATTAAAATGCATTTTGACTTATTATACAATACTGGTGTCAACAATTGAAAGTAAATATTACAAGAAAATTATATAACCCTGATTTTTAATATTTTTCGGTGTTGGTGGAATAATTTTTTTTATTCTGCAAAAGGAAAAGAAACAAATGAACATGATTTTATTGTCCCACCAAGAAGTGACCGAATATGAGATTTGTTAATAGCCGTCTGAAGTAACTGCACAACATCTTGCTAAATGTTGAAACAGGTATTTGTAACGCTGGCTTGACGCTTCTACTAATGGTATACATTATCTGAGGGGCATTATATTGTCTTTCGGAAAAACTTAACGATCAAAGTGAATGGTTAAGTAAGAAAGTAGAAAGGTGATGAATACAATTCACGCAAAAATTAATCTCAAAGTAATGGCGCCTACACAGGTTGCTTGCATTATTGCAAAGTATACTATTGTATTAATGCATTGGTATTTATTTTTGTTTTTTTTTTCTGGGTTTAATAGTTTATTTGTGCAAATTTTTAATAGCTAGAAGTAGGATTAAGAACAATAGTAAGATTGAAGACGTGTGTTTTGAAATGTTATAGTCCAGTATTATTTTACATATTTTTGACTGTACTAACTATACATTTGGGTATTATTAAAATAGAGTTGGGATATTTTTCCCGCTGTTCAGGATCGTGACAAGGAGAGTGTATAAATAAATATGCATGCGTAATTAATATCACTTATGTTTTGTTTCATAAATAAACCCCTTACATTATTCGCAACTGTTATTACGTAGGGCAAAATAGATAAGACTGGCAAAATGTCTACAGCATGACGTAAGTTTCCGCATTTGTCTCGGAGAGCAACGTACGTTGTGAGATGTTTTTATATTTAGAAGATGACCGCTCGACATCTACGGATGTAATTATGAGCAATTAAAGTAATCTTTAGAAATAGGTAACAGATCTATACACGTACCATCACAAATTTGTCATAATCTGGTAAAGTCGAAAGTTATTTACAACACACATATTCTTTATGTCACTTGTAGCGCATAGCAGTGAGTCTACATCGTTCGCAATTTGCAATGACTCCACTCCACTAATGACAAGCCAGCGTTTCAAAACGTTTCTATCGAATTAAATAAATCTTTATAATTTTCGTAAATTTGCTTTAAATCGGTTTCGACGGAAGCATTTTCAAATCTTTTCTGTCTTTGTTTAACGGTTGTAGTTTTGTTAGGTTTGAATCGTAAAACCGCAGATTTTATTTGTTGGAAATTCCTGCAATAATAGATCATCCTCCACAACGTGTGAGAATTGCATCTGGTTACTCAGGAATACCGAGGCATCGTCTGTGGAATTCTCGAATTCGTTTGGGGGATTTCAAAAACACTCTTTTGGTATTAAAAATGAATACATCCACCTCTCTCTCTCTACATTACACTGGTGGGAGTGCTGCGTACTCAGTACAAGCCTGGCACGCTGGTAGATATCCCAACTCTGATTATTAATATTATTTACACTTATTCATAATTCATTATTAAATATTTTCTAATACTAAATGGTATACATCATTTTGTTATTTAAATAACTTGTTCATTCATCCATTACGACATCCAAAAAAATAATTCGATCCCAGATTTCAAATTAGTTAACGCGTAAAATATGTCTTTCGTGTTATTTATATAACATAGACTACTGCGACTAGGGTGCGGAGATATATCGACATCAAATGGAACAATGATTTGTTGATGTAGTTAGTGGTCAGGTTTGTGGTGATAGCAGGAATCATGATGCAATTCGTTTTTACACAAATTTGAATTACCGTCAGCATATTACTAAATAATTTAATTTGTGTATGAAGTGAACTGCATGCTTTGTAATGATGAATTATGATAACCATTTCTATTTACGTAAAACACTATGTAATAGTTTGAATACTATTATAAATTGGTTGTTGTTTTGAAATTTATATTAATTAAATAATTACAGGCTCTTTGTAAAAGTTTCTCTTCATTTTTTCTAAATAATTTTGTAGCAGGATTGATATTAAATTTTGAAATTAGATGATTTTAGACAAAATAAACTATACTTTCTTCTGGGTTTCCGGGCCGGAACCGCGTCACTTGTATATTTGCCGACGTTTCGTACCCATTTGTATGGGACATCTTCAGGGCTGAACTACTGCACTGAAACTGCACCGTAACGTCGGCAGATATACAAGTGACGCGGTTCCAGCCCGGAAACCCAGAAGCAGATAGCATGGACCACGACCGCGGAAGTCTACGTACCAAATTATACTTGCTTCTTCTTCATAAAGAAGTGGTACAAATTGAGATCCTCGAATATCTAGAAATTTGTGAGATGACGGGAAATATATCCATAATTATTTTTATCCTTCCCAAATAGATCGAAATCATCTTCAACCGACATGAGGTTCTGTGCATCCTTCTACCTTTTGACCTCACCTGTTTAAGAAGGGACTTAGATGTCGTGTTGTAGGTAGGAAGCTATTATAAGTTAGATTGATGTGTTTGTTTTGGACGTCAAGTAAGGTTAGAGAAAAAGAAACAGACGAAGCAGACCAAGAATAATTTGGAAGAAATAATAAAAAAGAAGTTACAGAGGGATATATCAAATAGAAGGGTCCTATCTGCAACACGACCTCTAAGCGTTGCAGGTAGGAAGCCATTATAAGTTAGATTGATGTGTTTGTTTTGGACGTCAAGTAAGGTTAGAGAAGAAAAAAACGAACGAAGCAGACCGAGAATAATTTGGAAGGAATAAGAAAAAGATGTTACAGAAGGATATATCAAATAGAAGGGTGCTATTTGCAACACGATCTCTTAGTGTTGCTGGTAGGAAGCTATTTTACGTTAGATTGATGTATTTGTGTTGGACGTCAGAAGAGGGAAAAAAAAACAAACGAAGCAGACCAAGAATAATTTGGAAGGAATAATAAAAAAGAAGTTACAGAAGGATATATCAAATAGAAGGGTCCTATCTGCAACACGACCTCTAAGCGTTGCAGGTAGGAAGCCATTATAAGTTAGATTGATGTGTTTGTTTTGGACGTCAAGTAAGGTTACAGAAGAAAAAAACGAACGAAGCAGACCAAGAATAATTTGGAAGAAATAATAAAAAAGAAGTTACAGAGGGATATATCAAATAGAAGGGTCCTATCTGCAACACGACCTCTAAGCGTTGCAGGTAGGAAGCCATTATAAGTTAGATTGATGTGTTTGTTTTGGACGTCAAGTACGGTTAGAGAAGAAAAAAACGAACGAAGCAGACCGAGAATAATTTGGAAGGAATAAGAAAAAAGATGTTACAGAAGGATATATCAAATAGAAGGGTGCTATTTGCAACACGATCTCTAAGTGTTGCAGGTAGGAAGCTATTATAAGTTAGATTGATGTATTTGTGTTGGACGTCAGAAGAGGGAAAAAAAAACAAACGAAGCAGACCAAGAATAATTTGGAAGGAATAATAAAAAAGAAGTTACAGAAGGATATATCAAATAGAAGGGTCCTATCTGCAACACAACCTCTAAGTGTTGCAGGTAGGAAGCTATTATAAGTTAGATTGATGTGTTTGTTTTGGACGTCAAGTAAGGTTACAGAAGAAAAAAACGAACGAAGCAGACCGAGAATAATTTGGAAGGAATAAGAAAAAAGATGGTACAGAAGGATATATCAAATAGAAGGGTGCTATTTGCAACACGAGCTGTAAGCGTTGCAGGTAAGAAGCCATTATAAGTTAGATTGATGTATTTGTTTTGGACGTCAAGTAAGGTTAGAGAAGAAAAAACGAACGAAGCAGACCGAGAATAATTTGGAAGGAATAAGAAAAAAGATGTTACAGAAGGATATATCAAATAGAAGGGTGCTATTTGCAACACGATCTCTAAGTGTTGCAGGTAGGAAGCTATTATAAGTTAGATTGATGTGTTTGTTTTGGACGTCAAGTAAGGTTAGAGAAAAAGAAACAAAGGAAGCAGACCAAGAATAATTTGGAAGAAATAATAAAAAAGAAGTTACAGAGGGATATATCAAATAGAAGGGTCCTATCTGCAACACGACCTCTAAGCGTTGCAGGTAGGAAGCCATTATAAGTTAGATTGATGTGTTTGTTTTGGACGTCAAGTAAGGTTAGAGAAGAAAAAAACGAACGAAGCAGACCGAGAATAATTTGGAAGGAATAAGAAAAAAGATGTTACAGAAGGATATATCAAGTAGAAGGGTGCTATTTGCAACACGATCTCTAAGTGTTGCAGGTAGGAAGCTATTATAAGTTAGATTGATGTATTTGTGTTGGACGTCAGAAGAGGGAAAAAAAAACAAACGAAGCAGACCAAGAATAATTTGGAAGGAATAATAAAAAAGAAGTTACAGAAGGATATATCAAATAGAAGGGTCCTATCTGCAACACAACCTCTAAGTGTTGCAGGTAGGAAGCTATTATAAGTTAGATTGATGTGTTTGTTTTGGACGTCAAGTAAGGTTAGAGAAGAAAAAAACGAACGAAGCAGACCGAGAATAATTTGGAAGGAATAAGAAAAAAGATGTTACAGAAGGATATATCAAATAGAAGGGTGCTATTTGCAACACGAGCTGTAAGCGTTGCAGGTAAGAAGCCATTATAAGTTAGATTGATGTATTTGTTTTGGACGTCAAGTAAGGTTAGAGAAGAAAAAACGAACGAAGCAGACCGAGAATAATTTGGAAGGAATAAGAAAAAAGATGTTACAGAAGGATATATCAAATAGAAGGGTGCTATTTGCAACACGATCTCTAAGTGTTGCAGGTAGGAAGCTATTATAAGTTAGATTGATGTGTTTGTTTTGGACGTCAAGTAAGGTTAGAGAAAAAGAAACAAAGGAAGCAGACCAAGAATAATTTGGAAGAAATAATAAAAAAGAAGTTACAGAGGGATATATCAAATAGAAGGGTCCTATCTGCAACACGACCTCTAAGCGTTGCAGGTAGGAAGCCATTATAAGTTAGATTGATGTGTTTGTTTTGGACGTCAAGTAAGGTTAGAGAAAAAAACGAACGAAGCAGACCGAGAATAATTTGGAAGGAATAAGAAAAAAGATGTTACAGAAGGATATATCAAATAGAAGGGTGCTATCTGCAACACGAGCTGTAAGCGTTGCAGGTAAGAAGCCATTATAAGTTAGATTGATGTATTTGTGTTGGACGTCAGAAGAGGGAAAAAAAACAAACGAAGCAGACCAAGAATAATTTGGAAGGAATAGTAAAAAGGAAATGACAGAAGGATATATCAAATAGAAGGGTCAAGTTATAGAGAAAATTAACACAGTTACGCATTCGAGACTTAAATTTAAATAATTATATATATTTTAGTCTCTGAACAGACGTCCTACAATTCTATTAAATTTAGGAATGTATTTCTAATCTTATATAGGGCCTTAGTATTTCAGATTTAAATACAAATTTGTTGGCAGGAGTAAGTTTAAATTTAAACAGACGAATTAGCTTTTGCTTATTTAGTTTAGGCTATTTGGGAAACATCAATATTACTAATTATTTTTACTATTTTTGGTTATATTTTGATATTAGTAACAATGATTTATGCTTTTGCATCCGCCACCAGCATAACGCCAATTATTTTGATTGTTTTCAATATGGAAGGTACTACCAAAATGTGTTAATTCAAAGAACTTTTTGGTAGTTCCTTGTATGTCTACGGAAAAATCAATAATAATATGAGGCATATTTCATGTGAAAATGTATAATCTATCTATACATAAAAGTTATATTATTTTAGTGATTTAACGCAAAAAAATTATTTTAAATAAACGAAGTTCAAATTTAAGCTTACCTCTTTGAATAATGACACCTACTCCTAGCGTGAACTAAAGCAATTAAGTATGAAGTTCCTAAATAATTTAATAAGTATTATTAGACGACCGTAGGTATTCAAAAAATGTAATTTTGTTTGTTAAATGTCAAATTTAGTTGTAATCAGTTTAGTTACTTGTTAGTGTTAAAATGTGGTGGTTCGGTAATGTCTACCAGTGTAATTTTGGGCTCATGAAAATGAGGAGTTATCCTTCTAACCCATGTCAATTAAGTGGAAGGGTTGAAAGATGGTGTACCTTAAAATTATGCTATGTCTCATAATATATATTACGCAAATTTTTACTCAGCACTAGCACAAAACAAAATCTAATTAAAGTATGTTTACTTTGGATATTACGGTTTATTTATTAAGTGTGTTTACTTTGAATATTACAGTTTCATATAAGACTTGTGTGTGTAATTTCGATGTTGCATAACTAGATCTTAAGTTCGTTATATTCTCCAGTAATTGGATACCCGAACGTATATTGTAAATAAAAAAAGTATATTAGAGATGCCTTAATTGCATGTATTCATTATATCATAAAAGGCATTAGAAAATTGTGAAGGACAAATATAAATTAATTTATCGTGAAATAAATTACTCATTCGCAAGAATGAATTAAGTTTCTGTATTTATTTGGTTACGTTTGATTAATCTGTTCTCCTACGCAATTATCTGAAGTTATTTTGAATAGACCTAACTATTGGGTTGGCAACTAAGTACTTTCGGTTTTGTAGTATAAAATAAAACACTTCTTTTTTAAACAAAGAATAGTTTTTAATCAATTATATATTTTCCATTTTGCTCAGTGACCTTTTGCCATCTTTCTTTCAGCTGCATGATTCCGCGCTCATAAAATTTCTGGTCCTTATCAGCAAAAAACTGAACCAGGTGCGAGTGAAGGTCATCGTCATTTGTGAAAGTTTTACCATTCAAAGAATTCCGCA
>JAVIWB010005441.1:0-72402 GCA_031893035.1 Dermolepida albohirtum
TTAAGACACTGTTGAAACTTATATGTATATAGGTGTTCGAAATCGGAAAAAAAAATTAAATTAAATCAATTTAAATAAATAACAGCTATGGTTAACGACTTCATTAAAACGAAGCTCTTATAAGTCACTTTATTGGACACTCCATAAACGTAGATTAGAGCAATCAAAATAATTACGGTCTACAGACAAATATAGTTATTGTATTATCAAAATATTTTAAATTCAGTATTTGATATTACGTGTAAATACCATAAAATCACTTTAAAGTATCATCAAATATTTCCCTTCATTTATATTCGTATAATTATTGGTTAATTCATTATTTCGTATATATAAGGACTTGATTAAATATAGAAATCAAAGCCCGCTACGAACCTCGAATAAATACAAATAAAAATTCGTTTCCCATCTCAGGTAGCAATAACCTTAAACATGTTGAAGGCCGTTCAATGCCGAATTCTGGTGCTTTAGAACATTAATTGGACGGCGCCAACATATCAGCATCCGCTGGATTTTGTAGTTATTAACGACAGCTTCACAGATACTGTACTTTCTTCTGTTCGAATCCTGCGATTTATATCGTCTCTTTACAAATTAGCATTTTTTAACTTCCAACAACCTCTATTTACATTGGTATCAACACTTTTGTAATAATATGCGTCGTTCTTTCGTAAGTTTCGATAAAGTTGGATGATTTATTACTCTTTTCATTAATGGAATGTAATAAAAATAAAATTTCAGAGCAATCCAACACAATTCGTTATTTCATTTGCATTATGTAACTTATCGAATTTATTTACATTCTTAAACTGTATTTTACCCTAAATTTTAGCGGTGTCTTATTAACTTTATGGTTATAAATAATTTAAAAAATGTTACTCTTCCTTATCATTAAACTTACTTCATGTTTCAATTCACCTTTATGAAATTATGTTTTAAAATAATTCATATAAATGGTATTCCAATAAAATTTCTTGCATAATACATACAGAATAAGAAAAGTTAACCAGGATTTTAATCATTGTAAAAACAGTTGTCACAATAATAAGCGGAATCTTTTGTCCTGAGAAGTTAAACGAAACATCTAATAACATACAATAAATAATAATAATAAACATTAAAAAATATCGTTAAAATTTTATATACACCTTTAACATGAATTACAACAAACCGTTCCAGTTTAATAAAAAAATTTTAGTACAGTAAAAATATATTATAGAAATTTCGACTATACATTTGTTTGGTCTGCTCCATTCTACGATACTATCTATAATACCACTATGAACTCATAACTTTCATGACATATTTTGCTATTATTTTCGAATATTACGCTGCACGCCAAAAATCAAATGTGTAGTTTGCGATATATTTGGAAGAAAAATGATTGTAAACGATCCATAAATAGTGTGAAACATACACGTAATTACAAGAAACTGGCATATGATCGAGTGAGCAAATTCTAATCGTTTTATGTGTAACACTTACTTTGTGTAATCTACCGTTTACTTTATTAAACAACGAATCATTTGTCTCCTTCTGGAATAAATACGTGAACTGTATATCACCTAGTCGGAAAAACTTACAACATTTTATACCTCCTGTTCGAGAACGTATTGAAAATAAAATTAAATCAATTGAAACATTGAAAGTGTGGTTATATATGGACGAAACAGATTGTAAAAAAATCTGTTGTTAGTGTTATGGCACTCGTATTTACAATAGAATCACACCAATTGGTATCTTCAGTCTTATTAGCTTCCGTAAGAGTACAACAATGTACAGTAGGTATCACAGAAAGGTTTACGATGCACACAAAATATATCTGCCGAATTCATGTACGACGTCTTTACAACTTGTCATGTAAACAAAACTTTAGTATTCGGAGCATGTCAGAATCATAACATGGCAGTATAAAAACACATTATTTTTCGATGGTATTCTGTAGATATTATATACGTATATAATATACGAATAATTCTTTTCTTTGATATATATATATATATATATATATATATATATACATATATATATATATATACATATATATATTATATTAGGTGAGCAACTAAGTTTTCGCTGTTTTTCAAGAGATGGGTCCAGTAGTAAGTGCTGGTCGATTGTGACATAACCAAAACGTCATGAACCAAGCTTAGACATATGGTAAACAAACCGCTTTGGCACATTAGCGATTTTGTTTTTGCGTCATATACTTTTAGTTGTGTGAAAATGTCTGATTTTGTGCCAAGTAATCGTCATTTGCGGGAAGTGTTGCTTTTCTTCTTTCATTCGAAGTCGCTTCAAAGACGGTGATTTCGATGTTGACGACGGTTCGCGTGAAGGAAGACCAAAAACCTTCGAAGACGTTGAATTGGAGGCATTGCTCGATGAGGATCCGTGCCAAATGCAAAAAGAGCTTGCTTCAGCATTAGGAGTTACCCGCGAAGCTATTTCCCAGCAATTGCAGGCGTTGGGAATGATTCAAAAACAAGAAACTTGGGTTCCTTATGATTTGTAGCCAAGAGACGTTGAGCGTCGTTTTTTTGCCTGTGAACAACTGCTCCAGCGGCAGAAAAGGAAGGGTTTTCTTCATCGCATCGTTACGGGTGATGACAATTGGATTCATTACAGCAACTCAAAGAGAACAAAATCATGGGGACTGCCCGGTCATGCTTCTACGTCGTCGGTTCAGCCGATTATTCACGCTGCGAAAGTTCTGCTGTGCATTTGGTGGGACTAGGGTGGTGTTATTTATTATGAGCTGTTGAAACCTAACGAAACCATTACTGGAGAACGATATCGAACTCAATTGATGCGATTGAGCCGAGCACTGAGCGAAAAGCGACCACAATACGAGCAGAGGCACGAAAAAGTGATTCTACTGCATAACAACGCTCGCCCTCGCGTTGACAAACCCGTTAAAACCTATTCAAATGGGAGGTCCTACCCCACCCGCCATATTCCCCAGATATTGCGCCGTCTGATCATTACTTGTTCCATTCGATGGCACATGGTCTGGCTAATCAGCAGTTCCGCTCATATGAAGATATATCAAAATGGCTTGATTCGTGGATAGCCTCAAAAGACGAACACTTCTACCATGACGGTATTCGAGCTCTGCCAGAAAGCTGGGAAAAAGTTGTCGCTAGCGATGGGCAATATTTCGAATGATTCATTTGTAAACATTTTTTCACAATAAAGTTGCATTTTCATAAAAAAAAAACAGCGAGCACTTAGTTACGCACCTAATATATATATATATATATATATATATAGATAATATTCTATAACAATTATATTCCTTAATAATTAAATATAATTTCGAATTAATTTATAAGATAACTGTTCTGATAAAACGATTTCATGACTTTATGAATAACGCGTATATAAATAATATGTTTTTGTGTAAATATAATGATCTAATTGTTTAGATCTAAATTTTATATTAATAATAATAATAATAATGCTTTCTATCTATTTATATAATAATTAACATAAAAAGTTTTGCACCAAATCATCACATTACCTTGGGCATTTATATTAGTAGAAGAATTTTGACAGTAACTAATATAAATTTAATAAATTCATCATCTTTATCAAGCCTTCTAAATTAGCATTAACTTTAGAAAAATCAAAAGGTATGTGGCCGAAGCTTTTACTAAAACATTAAATCGTGGAATTAAAATTACGTCAACAAAATTAAATATTCTATAGGAAACAGTACACAGAATGTAGTGTGAACGTTCGTTCATTGCGTTCTACAATTCTTCGATATTTTGCAGAGTGAAGTTAATATATACTATTCTATTGCCCAAACGGCAAGAGAAAGAATGCCATTGTCTGAAGCTTTTTGTTATCAGGCGAAAATGTAAATGAACTCGTGTTCTATTTGAATTACACACCATTTTATGAAGCACACAAGAGCTCTCTTTCTAGCTTGATATCGCAACGGCTCGACCTAAAAATATAGACCAACAATTGCGAGTTAGGAGATAAACCTTTTCATGTCGAGAGGTAGATGCATTAATTGTAAGTACAAAGGCAGTGTTTCGACTTCTTCAAAGAATTTCACAGACTGTGACCTCATGTTTTTGAACTACCACAACCAATTCTTATACGTTGAGGAACATAGCTTCACGCAACGTTTTGCTATTATAAATATTTTGAGGAATAAATAAGGTGGTTTTAAAATTCCATCCAAAAGAAACTACAGCTCTCAAGATCATCATGATAGGTGATGTACTTCGACCGGTTGTCGATGTTTACTTTAAATATATTAGGTGCGCAACTAAGTTCTCGCTGGATCCGTGCCAAACTCAAAAAGAGCTCGTTTCAGCATTAGGAGTTACCCGCCAAGCCATTTCCCAGCGATTGCATGCGTTGGGAATGATTCAAAAACAAGGAACTTGGGTTCCTTATGATTTAAAGCCAAGAGACGTTGAGCGTCGTTTTTTCGCCTGTGAAAAACTGCTCCAGCGGCAAAAAAGGAAGAGTTTTCTTCATCGCATCGTTACGGGTGATGAAAAATGGATTGATTACAGCAACCCAAAGAGAACAAAATCATGGAGACTGCCCGGTCATGCTTCTACGGCATCGGTTCGGCCGAATATTCACGCTGCGAAGGTTTTGCAGTGTATTTGGTGGGACCAGGGCGGTTTTATTTATTATGAGCTATTGAAACCGAACAACACCATCACTGGGGAACGGTACCGAATTCAATTGATGCGATTGAGCCGAGCACAGCGCGAAAAGCGGCCACGATACGAGCAGAGGCACGAAAAAGTGATTCTACAGCATGGCAACGCTCGGCCTCACGTTGCCAAACCCGTTAAAACCTACTTAGAAACACTCAAATGGGAGGTCCTACCCCACCCGCCATATTCCCCAGAGATTGCCCCGTCCGATTATTACTTGTTCCGTTCGATGGCACATGGTCTGGCTAATCAGCAGTTCCGCTCATTTGAAGACATCTCAAAATGGCTTGATTCGTGAATAGCCTCAAAAGACGAACACTTCTACCGTGACGGTATTCGACCTCTGCCAGAAGGATGGGAAAAAGTTTTCGCTAGCGATGGGCAATATTTTGAATGATTCATTTGTAAACATTTTTCACAATAAAGTTGCATTTTCATCAAAAAAAACAGCGATAACTTAGTTGCGCACCTGATATATATATATATATATATAAATATATATATATACGCGAATATATATACACGAATATAAATATCAGACATAGCGAATGTCAAAGCTTTGTTTACATAACAAATTATAAAGACCATCGTACATGAATTCGGCAGATATAGTTTGGTGAGCATCGTAAACCTTTTTGCCGTACCTTCTATACTTACGAGGGAGCGTTTTTATATTCGCGGAATGGGGGACAAGGAGTGGAAATAAAAAAACCAAATTATTTTTCTTTTTCAATATATTCACCTGCAAGACGGATACATTTTTCACATCTTTCAATTAATTTATTTATACCCTCATAAAAAAATGATTTCTCTTTATCTGCAAAATACGCCGAAACTGCCTCCTTGACTTCATCATCGGCAGTAAATTTTTTACCCCGCAGCTCTTTTTTCATTTTCGGAAACAGGTAATAATCACTCGGGGCCAGGTCTGGGCTGTAGGGTGGGTGATTCACAATCGAAGCCCACCTTATGCAGGGCAGCTAACGCAACGCGGCTCTTGTGGACGGGCGCGTTGTCGTGCAAAAGCAGAACACCTTTTGTCAATTTTCCCCGTCTTTTCTCTTTAATGGCTTCTTTTAGTCGCTCTAATATTGAAGCGTAATATTCTCCGGTTATAGAAACACCTTTATCTTTATAATCAATCAACAATATTCCTTCCGAGTCCCAAAATATCGTTGCCATGAGTTTCCCAGCTGATTGTGACACTTTAAATTTCTTGGGAGGTGCTGTGCCCTTTTTATGCCACTGCATGGAGTCTTGTTTGGACTCCGGTTCATAATGATGAACCCAAGTTGCGTCTCCAGTAACAATTCCACTCAATACACCATCCTTGTCTTCATTACAGAGGTCCAAAAATGCACGCGAACACTCTACGCGCTGTTGTTTTTGCGGCGGCGTGAGCATTCTCGGCACCCATCTTGCGCTGACCTTAGACATGCCGAGATGATCGTGCAGGATTTTAAAAATTGTTGTATCGGATACTCCAACCATTTCTGCGAGTTGTTTCTTCTTTATCGAGCATCTTCGAGTACAATTTGTTCAACTTTTTGTATAAGTGCTGGCGTGGTCACCTCAATGCTCCTGCCCGGCCTCGGGTCGTCTTCAAGGGATTCCCTTCCTTGTTTAAATAAACTATGCCACTTGTACACCATGGTTTTTCCTGGACAAGAGTCGCCGTAAACCAATGACATCTCATTCATTATGGTCGCGACTGATTTTCCTTGCCTGGTAAGGAACTTTATAACGGCACGATATTCGATTTTCTCCATATTTCACTTTTCACTCCTGATTATGTTACTTGGTTGACGATAGCTCAAAAACTAACTGTCTAATAACAATGAAACTTCGTATTTATACTAATCATGAGTCGCTGCACAGGCCACGCCCCCAATGCGCCTACTCACCCCTCTACAACCCGCTCATTCCGCGAATATAAAAACGCTCCCTCGTACATACATGAAAAAAATTATTATGTTTCCTTATGGTTTGTGAAATTGCATATTTATTTTTTTAAACATATTGTATTTGTATCATGTATATATGTTTAGTTTTGCTATATTAATGGAAGAAATTCTATTAGGCAACACGTACATAAAAAAACAAAATAAAAAACTATGCAAAGAATTCACTTTCAATAATCAGTTCGTTCAATAATTAATCAGTGCTTGCTACATTATTATTTCATTGATTTATTACAATTTTGTTTTGACTATTATTCGGTTACGTAGACAGATTACGTAAGTACTATTTTACTACAATAACAACAGCAATGACACTAAATCACTGCAAATATTATCTTGCGTAGATGATTGAGAAATGGTAATTTTCCCTTGACACAGACATCAACATTATTTCTCACCAAGCTATCGGTAACCTAACGTTAATTTTTTCTAAATAATGACCTCTGAAAGTTATCATTCTGATGAGACATTTTGTAACTATGATGTTGCAATATGGATTCAAACCTGTTAAGTAACGTATAAACGGTCAACTACAACTATTTGTACGTAACAATTGATTAGTGAAATAAAAACGTTAAAGTGATATTGAAGATCCGTATCATTGAATTAAATATAATTTTACAAATTAATATTATTCAATTATAGAAAAAATTACACTTGATTGTCGCTTCCTTAGGAATTCACCCATAGATATGAAAATAAACAAGCCGAAATAGTGGTTTTGTAGACTACATCATTAAGAGAAGAACCAATTGTGGATGCATTAAAGTGTACGTAGTTTTTAAATAAAACTTTCAGTTTAGTGTATTTACAAACAAGTAACATATTGGAGAAACAAGAACCAAATTAAGCAGAAGCCAACATCATTGCGCTAACATCAATTAAGAAGAGTTTACTAATTAAAAAGATAAAGAACTGTTACTGGTTCTTAAAGCCAGTGGTTACTTTTATAGAGTTAGTAAATATAATTTACACCATATACATTTATACATATCGGTTATACACGAAATATGAGTAAAAGGATTTGATTTTTATTTTATTTAAATAAAAAAGCACTAGTAAAAAAATAGGGATTGTTTTTATTGTATTTAAATTTATTAAATGAAGTATTTATTCTTCGCCTGTTATAGCTATAGAGGGAACATCGTAAAAAGTTCCGAGATTAATCCTTTTATGGACGTAAAAATAACGTTATATCTATCTAATGGGTGTTTTTTAAGCTGCATGAGAACTATCGATATCGACAGCTATGGTTTGACAGCTGATAATGTTAAACTGTGTTGACATTTCTGTTTAGTAATGTTTGGCAAGTCATCATGGACCGTTTAACGACAGCACAACGCTTCCAAATTGTGGAAATTTACTCCGAAAAAAATAAATCTATTCGCGAAGTTCATAGAGAACTTCGTCCGTTTTACGGTCAACATATTCGTTCTAGTGAGCAAGCAATTCGTGGAGTTATTGATCGTTTTCGCACTAATTTTACTCTTCTCGATTCAAAATAATCAACAAGACAAAGAAATGCGCTTACCGAAGAGAATATTGCTGCTTTAGCGCGAAATATTGAAGAAGACGGCGAAATGTTGATTCGTCGTCGTTCTCAACTTCTTGGCCTTTGTCCTTCGACTACGTGGAAAATTTTACGTAAGGAACTTGGCCGAAGATGAACATTTTTATCAAAGAATTGGATTTGGTGATGAAGCTCATTTCTGGTTAAATGGCTACGTCAATTCAATAAGCAAAATTGCTGTATTTGAAGCGAAGACAATTCTCAAACCGTTAACGAATCACCATTACATCCATTAAAATCGACTGTTTGGTGCGGTATCCACGCTGGCGGCATCTTCTGTCCTTATTTCTTTCGAAATGAGAAAGGAGCTGCCATTACGGTGAATTGCAAGCGCTATCGAGCTATGCTGACTGAATTTTTGTTTTCAAAAATTAATCAGCTAAACATCGACGACATTTGGTTCCAACAAGACGGCGCAACTTGCCATGCAGCGCGCTTAATAATCGATTTATTGCAAAATCAATTTGGTGATAGAAGCCCCCTCGTTCGTGTGATTTCACGCCTCTGGATTACTTTTTATGGAGCTATGTTAAGTCATTGGTTTATGCCAACAAACCAGCAACTCTTGAAGCATTGGAAGCCAATATTCAAGCCACCATTGACGCCATACGGCCAAATTTATTCGAAAAAGTAGTCAAAAATTGGACTGATCGAATGGACCACGTAACTCGTAGCCGCGGCGGACATATGCCGGAAATCATATTTAAAAAATAAATGCCATGAAATTATCTACCAGATTATAATAAAAAAAATTTCATTTCCACTATATTTCTGTCTTGTATTATCATTTTAAGTTCTTAAGCTCTTAAAAAAACACTCGATATTGAATAGTCCTTGTAATTATGTATTACGTTTTCAAAATGAAAAACTTTCCAATTACATGACATAATTATTATTAACGTAAATGCTTAGAACCAATAGAATGTTGGACGACTGGAAAATGCGAAAACGAGAACAAAAAAATCAATGCATATATTTGCGGTCAACTAAAAACAAAATATATAAAAAAAAGTTTGATAACAGTAGGTAATTAAAGTATATGTTTAATCACACTTGATATAGTTCAGGATATCCGGTCAACCTACATATAAGTGTTACGAAAATATTAGTTATTATAATAAATCATTTCTTTTACTATGTATCAATATGTACGATTGAATACTGGTTATGATATAACCAATTTGTTTTTTAAGTATAGTTGTGAGTAAATGTTATAAGCGGGTTATCTTTTTTAGATTTACGATAAAACAGGTTACTCGACATAAAAATAAACTACATAACATGACTTATAACTAGAGCGGCGACGAAAGTGGCAATACCATAGGCGGTACGGTAGAACGGGCAATTGGTGCGCAGTGAATGAGGTCATTCACATCAAATACAATACGGTTCACGGTTGGTGTTTAAGTGTAAATTATAAACTGCGGCGAAAGTGTCCGTAGCAGTGCCGTGTCTAGACTTATTCTTACACAATTAGTGCTTACCTAGTAATATGTAATTTCATAACCCTGGTAATGTGTTGTGGAAGTAACTGTACATCTGCATCATTGCATACGTCTCTACGGTTGCTTCTGTAAATGACGTCCTTCGCGACGAGAAAATGTTTTTGTATAGAGAAAAAGATCGTTCGGCGTCTATTGATGTAATTTTGGCAGAAAGAAGCTGTTGTTCAAAATCATTCCAGGGCTCACTATTTGCACATTTGTCATAAATAGTTCGTAAAACATGCAAGTCCGGATTTTTTTTTAAAACACTTAATAATTTTTGATGAGCTCGTACACCAGCAGCGTCAGTTAAACTATGCAAATGAGCGGACACATTTTGCACTATGCATAGTGATGCGTCTAAGGGCAGCGAATCGTTTTCGTTTTGAAGTTTTGTAATTGCTACTACTAATGGATGGTAATTGTTATATATTGTATGCAGATCTTCCAGAATTTGGGGATTTTCAAGTTGATGTTGACTGTCTCTGATTGCTTGGGATTCGGTTGGCCTAAATTTTGATATAACGGATTTAACTTTGTGAAAATTCTTATGGTAATAAAAAGCTGCATTTAGCCACGTGCCCCATCGTATAAGAATGGGTTCCGGTGGTTCCGAAATATCTGGACAAGTTTTATGAATTTTTTTAAGTCGTTTAGGGGATTTAAGAAACACTTGTTTGGTGGATCCAATCAAATGATCAACGTTTTTATAACTACTTCTAAC
This sequence comes from Dermolepida albohirtum, assembly GCA_031893035.1. Classification (NCBI taxonomy): domain Eukaryota; kingdom Metazoa; phylum Arthropoda; class Insecta; order Coleoptera; family Scarabaeidae; genus Dermolepida; species Dermolepida albohirtum. Next base: position 10,431 of record JAVIWB010005441.1, read on the forward strand.
ATTTTCAGCACCTAAATGAAGAGCATGGAGTACACAAGTTATGTGTATTAATTTAGGAAAAGTTACTTTTAGTAAACGTCCGAGTAGTAACATAGTAGCAGCAACATCTGTTACAAGCATGCAGACTTGAGTACTATGAATGTGAAATTTCTTTAAGGTGTTCATTATTATTTGCCGAATATTTGCCGCAGTACATGCTTGTACATATACGTTTACAGGCTAACAAATAGGGCTGTGAAAATGTGTTGGCTGATAAAATACGTACGATTACGTTTATTATGCTATTTTTTTTAAATCAGTAGTCTCTCATAGTACAGTAATCCACACATTTTTATTATGCAATTCTCTTCTTGCTATATTTTCAAGCCTCTCTCTTAAACGCGGTAAATGTTTCTGTAAAGTTCTTCTTGCAGGTAATTTATAATTTGGCAGATATTTATTCCAGAACATTTGAAAAGGGCGTTTGCTGATTAAACGAAGCGGCAAATTACATGCAGTCAACATAAATAGAAAATCATAAAGGAATGTTGCATAAGGTATTTCATTTCTTTTGTTCAGTTTATGTATTGCACTGTTCACATGTTTTTTACAATTGTCTTTCTTCCGTATTATAAGTCGCTTATTACAAACCAAACACAATACTGCACATCCATCATACTTTAAATCGGGAAATTCTGCTATGTATTTTCTAACCGACGTAGCAAACGGCACAGACTTTCGCGACATGTTTGTGTGAAGTTATTATAAACACCAATCGTGAACCGTATTGTATTTGATGTGAATGATCTCATTCACTGCGCACCAATTGCCCGTTCTACCGTACAGCCTATGGTATTGCCACTTTCGTCGCCGCTCTACTTATAACCCTTTTTTTATTATTATAAATAAAATAATATTTAACGCTACCTCCTCGAGCATTTATTACAGCATTAATTCTTTGAGACACAGTAGTCACGATTTTGTAACAAGTTTCCGGCGAAATAGACGCCCACTTCTGAAACACTGTGCGTTTGAGCGCTTCTTTGGAGATGTGGATCCGTTTACAAATCTTTTCCTTTAATATGTTCCATAAACTCTTTATGGGCTACTAACTGAAGTTTTTTCGGTCAGGTGACTGCAGAGGCCAATCCTAAAGCTTCTGTCGATTCTCATCAAACCGTAAAATTAGAGATCGCGCTTTGTAACAAGAAGTGCTGTCTTATTGAAAGTAATAATTACTTGAATTAATATCGTAAAATTATATAATAGATGCTTCGAAAACCCCATCCAACGTGTCGATACAGCGTACCCCATTCATAACACTTTTTATACAAATGCTCTTCTCCGGTACCCTCTGCAGTCATACACTACCAAATCGTGATGCTTTCACCACCGTGTTTAACAGTGGGTGAAGTACATTCAGGTAGAAATTTGGTATTTAATGTTAAGATGTATTATATTCGAAAATATTTCAAATATTATGTCAGAGATAACGCATCGCAAAAATTATTTAATTTCTTAGGATTACTGACTAGATTTTTATCTACAGATCTTATCCATATTAAAGTAAAAAATAATATTTTAAATTATATTGAAGGCGTTAACGAAGCTTCCTCGATTTACATTATATGTTACGAATATATGCTGTACTATGTCAGAAGCAGGCGGAAGCAGAAACACAACAAATATTTTAATATATTTAATACTTATTTAGAACGTTTATATTTCTCTGTATATTATAAAGTTCGCCAAAAGATGGAGAAAAGTTACACCATTTTACAAACTTTTATTTTTTCAAATGAACCGTTAAAATTTTTTGTACAGTTACTTTAATAAGACTGCGTTAAGACCATTGACTGAAGTTTGTTCGCCACGAGCAGTGTGAGTGAGTTCAAAAAGGTTGTTTAAATAACCCAAAACATTTTTGCTACATTTGTGGAGAATACGTGTTCAAAAATTCTAGTAAAAATATATTAAATTAGAGTTCATTAAGTGTACCTATTTGTTGTATTTCGGAAAATTCCTGGATAAAAATGATAAGTCCTGGACTTCAGTATTTGTAAATTGTATGTTGAATACTTAAAATTATGGACGGAAGCGGCAAAAGAAGTGCCTTTAAATTTGACATCCCAAATATTTGGTAAGAACCAAAAAATCATCTAGACCAGGTATGGGTAACCTTTAACATGTTGTGGGCCAAACTTGAATGTGCAAAGACGTTCGCGGGTCGCGTTTAAAAGTAGTGCATTTTAAAGTAGTGTTCATAATTTTTTGCGATAGATATCAGACATGAAATAAAACGACAATGACTCGCGGGCCGGATCAAATCTTACAGCGGGCCGGTTGTTGCCCACATGTAATCTAGTCGATTGGTATTTTTGTAGTGTTGACATATAGAGTATGACTGGTAAAAATCGAGCGAAATGATATGCGAGTACTACGTCTGCACAGTGCCCCGCACAGTTCTGCCAGTTTCGATATACACCTATATATATATATACAGTGTGTATCAGCCAAATGGAATAAATTCGATAATAATTAAATGGAAGGGTGTTCGAAAAAACGCTCGGACACGTCGATTGGAATTTTTAGTTGCGTATTTTTTTAAATAAAAAGTTTATATACAGGGTGTGTCATGTAAAAGTGGTCAATACCAACTTTCTTATTTTAAATGCAATACCCTATCAAATATTAAATTTTTGGATTCTTTAGAAAATTCCAGACATATTTTATGTACAATGAACATGACTTTATTGATGGGGAACTTGTTGCTTTTTGAAGCCAAGAACTGGAGATTATTATGAGGAGATAAACGCAGCAGTGTTTGGGAAATGGATTGATAATTTGTTACCAAAATTACCTAACAATGCTGCTATCGTCATGGATAATGCACCATACAAAAGCATAAATACTACTGTGTCCACAAGTCTAGATTCTGATCTCTTAATAAATTAGTAGGTTATCTGTTACGTTGGTATTTTGACTAGTGTCTTTGTTTCTCTAATTTTTTTAACCCCCTTGGTTAGTGGTTGTGTGAATGGCACGATGTTTATTTGTTGTGATCCAATGCTTCAGTATTAGCAAGTTGGCATTTTGACTAGCGTCTTTGTTTTTCAACTTTTGTTTAAACCTCTTGATTGGTGGTTATGTGAATGGCATGATGTTTATTTGTTGTGATCCATTGCTTCAGTATTAGCAATGACTTCTAGAGAATTCAATACTGAGGCGCCCCTTTAAGATCATTTAATACAGAGAACCCTCCCTAACTCTCCAAGATACTGGCTAGAAGTTTAAGGTAATTTACGGGTAAAAAAAACAGACTTTTGTGGTAACTATCAATTATAATTGGCTGAGGCGTAATAAACGCGTGGAAAAAGATTGCGCTTAATGTTCTGAGGATATGTAGGCATAATCTTCTGCGCGGTTAAACAATCGACAATGCAAACGCAGGAGACGACGCAGAAGATTTGCTGCCATAATTAGGATTAAAATTGCCTGTCTCAGGAAGAGAGAAAAACCAAGAATCAGCAATCTGTAACAGTGAACCTCAAGATGCAATTATTAATATATACAAGACCATATTGTAGACGGGAGAACGTAATATTCCTTTGGGTAGCATGCTGGTGTTGAGCGAAAAGAAAAGAAGCTGTATCAATGAGCTTTAAGAAGGCAAAGTATCAGGTTGTTACAAATGTAATGTCCGTTTTTGCCTTCAGTCTGAACTGAATCGCACCTGTGTGAAGACGTGTATGTTTTTGGTGAAAATTATTATTGTATTTGTAGAAAAGGGTATTTATTTTGAAGTGTGTACCTGTTCCATTTCTTGGAAAGATTAATACACCTGTTCTTGTATCGCCTATGGAAATGCTGTCGGCAAGAGATATTCGGGCAATTTACCTCTTTCAATTTAAAAAGGGATTAAATGCAGCTGCAGCAACGCGAGAAATTAATCAGACGTTCGGTGAAACCACGTGTAATGAACGCACATTACGGCGATGGTTTAAAAAATTCAGCGAGGGAAATTTTGATTTGGAAAATGAGCCTCGCGGATATGCGCGTAGCACCGTTAATGACGACGAGCTGCGTGTAGAAGTTGAAAGTAATCCGTCGACAACAGTGCGTAGCCTTGCAGAAACATTTCATTTGCCACCATTAGTGTCCATTGCCACCATTAGAGCTACCTCGCTAATCACCGTTTTTCATCGAGTGGTAACGTGGCAAAGATAATCGGAGACGGTCAGGACAATGGTTAGATCGAGGTGCAGCATGCACCATCACTTCAAAAGATTATGGTTACTGTATGGTGGACCAGTAAGGGTACTATTCACTATTCAGAGGTGGCTACCTCTATTGTGCCGAACTGGAAACTATGCATGGAAAATTGAGCCGCTTGCAGCCCTCACTAGTCAGTAGACATGGACCCATACTTCTTTATGATAATGCAAGACCTCATGTTGCATGTCAGACAATCCAAAAACTTTCGGAATTTGGTTACGAAATTCTCCCTCACCCACCTTATTCACCTGACCTTTCGCCAGCTTCATCGAGTGACGAAAAGTGGATGACAAAACCTACATTTCTTTTCAAAGGAGCTTCCAGCGTTGGCCACAAACTATTGATGTAAATGAGCTTCAAGAAGGCAAAGTAAACCGAAATTTTAAATTACTGTACTATAACACTGCAATAGGCTCCCTATTGAGGTGCACACCTACTTGTACAATAATTTTTACGAAACAAATTTGTAACTTTTTGTATTTTTCACAATTACGTTCCCGAACAATGTTTTCGTTTATGAAAAGTTTGTTGTTGTTTTGTTAACTGATACTTTTTTTGTTACACATGTTAAATAACTTAAATAAGTCCGATTAATTCTAATTAACGAGGTTCAGTGCTATTTTATCAGTAATACAAGGAAGTAATAAAAAACTGTACGACCATGCAAAGTAATGAGAGAAAACTATACGTTCACAAGTACGTAGAACTGCTAACAAAGCCAGACTACCGCACGAGATCGGAAAAGAGGAATAAGATCATCATGGTCACTGCCTTATAATAGTTTTCCATTAAATACGTTGAATCTAATAACTACTGTTTATATGTATACGTCGCTACTTGCTTAATCAAGACATGTTCTGGTTAATGGCGACTAAAACGATATAAGTGCTTTCACTTCCATTCGAGAGATGGATGTATCTACATATAAACACTGTGTAATGCCATTTAACTTGTTTGCTTACCTCGCTTATTAAGTAACTCTTATATCTATTTCACAAAGTTTATTAATGCAATAGGTGAGGTTTGTGTTAAATAAAACCATTATTTATATTTCAAAAAATTTATTATCAAAAAATATTTTTTAAATAAACAAATTTGCGCAAATATTATATAAAAATAATTGTATATAATACACCTAACGATGAAGAGCGTTAATCATGTTGAAAATGCACCTATATCTATCTGTTTTCCAGTGAAAAAACAAAATGGTTTAAATGATAGACCGAAAATTAAAAAGGAACAAATAAATAAAACAAAGAAAAACAACTAAAATACTATCCTCTCGTTCATAGCTGATAATATTGTCGCTTTCCTAAATTTACATTAAAAAATAAAATAGAAATAATACAACGAGAATCTTAATTTTTAAGTATCTTCCACATTCGAATTTCGCAAATTTGAATGTCATGAGTTTCATCACTGGTAAATGAGAATGAAAAATAAATTTTTATGCGATGATTTCCTCTTTATTTTCCTTCTTTTTCAACGGTTCCATCTCTTGACTCTTTACGCCATTCATACTGGGTCTTCTCTCTACGGAATTCCACGATTGCAGTTCGCCAGTTCCGAAAACGAGATACATTACGCATCCTAACGCATACACTCCGACTAGAACCCAAAACACGCTCTGCCATTCAGCGAATGTGCTCTGCTTGTTGGTCAGAGCACCTACGATGCTCGTAGATACAAATCCTCCCAAAGACGACAGTGTGTTGGCTAAACCGAATATGGTTCCGGAAAAGTTTGGAGCTATGTCCAAACCGTTCGCCAAATATCCAGCTGTAACTGCTCCATTGAAAAACAGAGATCCAGTAAATATAGCGACTGATATTGAGGCATCGTAACCGAAGAACGCTTGTACGATCATTAGAACAGCTGGTATAGCTATGGCAAACGTTGTAAATCCTTTCCGTATGAGTGTGGTTGAGTATTTTCCATTTCTTCTTAGTTTGTCGGCCAGGTAGCTAGCTATAACAGCCATTACGTATTTGCCTGTAAGAAAAAGCGAAATACGGTTAAAAAACGAGCGCTTAGAAGTATTATAAATGATATGAACTGCGAATCTGTATGAATTTTTAATAATTGTTTTTATTTTTCTGAAAACCCTGCTAAAGTGTTATTTTTGATTTTTGGAGCGATATACTTACAATTTGCGAGCGATGTTCTATGTATTGTTTGTTTTCTCTCTTATTAAAAGCGTGATGTTATAAATATTATCAATGTAAATTACAAATTTTATTGCTAACGTCTTATCATAATACGAATATTTTACTACTGCTTATCAGTTTTATATGGACCTATTAAAATTATGTATAAAAAAGCTCGCATTTTTCCTTTCGTATCAAATTACATTTCTCTTTCTTTTTGGGAATTATGAATTTTTTGTTTGGCGTTTCTTTATTTTTGAGTTGCTTCCGTCTGTGATTTTTTAAAAATAATTCCTTTAAAAAATTAAAGGGGGAGACAACAAGAGCTTCTAGATATTATGAATCAGCTACTAGCAAATGGGCATTGAATTGCCAATTCATAAAAAGGGAAATAGCATGAAGTACTAAAACTTTAGACGGATAACACTTGGTAGTATCATCAGAAAAATATATGCTAGAAAACATAGACTGTGAAACAGATTAGATAACACCCTAGAGGAAAATCAGAGAGACTTCAGAAAAGGAAAGACCAATGTCCAGATATTTATTCTTAGGTAACTTCATGAGAAGGCAATCAAAACTTGCTTATTTCATAGATTTCATAGAAAACATTCGATAGAGAGAAAATGTTTTGAAAATTTTAAAAAATATGATAACAGAAGAAGATGTAATACAGAACATACAAAGCCTTTATGAAAAAATAGAAAGTTAGATTAGGAAATGTAAAATTAGAAACATTTACTAACAAAATCGGATTGAGACAGGTCTGCATTCTGAGCACCCACTGCTCTTCAAACTAGTACTGGATGAAGTTATTAAATAAAGATATAAACCTATAATGTTGGATACTAGAAGGCTAGTTTAACAGAAGCATACTGTATACTGTGCAGATAACCTACTAATATTAGGAGAAATAGAAAGCAGCTGTAATATTCTTAATGAAGGATTGAAATCAGTGACCATGAAAAGAAATAAATAAAAACGTAAAATAATGGCAATTGGACAATTAAATAAAAAACACAATTGTAGACAACAGAGTACTAGAATAAGTAGATACATTAATATACTTAAGAGTAATAATTAACAAAGAAGGAATACTGGAAGACGTGATAAATGAAGAAAATAACGAAAACTGCCTGTATAATAGCATAAAGACCAACTTTTTAGGCAAAAAAGCAATTCCGAAGAAAATAAAAACAGAAATAGTTAGAAGAATTTAAGACCAACACTGACATATGTGTGTTTAAGCCTTGGGCAACAATACAAAGATATAAAAATAGGTTAACAAGTATTAAAATGAGACTCTTGAGGATAAAATTAGAAATCAAATTTTCACCAAAAAAAAACAACTAAGGAGGTCAAGTAATGAAAAGAGATCAAAGCACATTAAGGCAAAGGGGAGGAAAAAATGGGGAAGAAGAAGAGAGGTAGGCCAAGAAGAACGTGGAAGGGAGAGGTGCAGACAGTATCCGAGAAAACAGGAATAAGATAGGAAGACGTAAAATGCTAAGTTACCGAAGAAAATGGAAGGAAATATAGAAGAAAAGAACTTCGACACAACTCGACATCATAAGGTGCATGAGTTACCCGGATTAAATAAGTAATAAGAAATATAAAAATTGTTTTTCACAGTTTTGTAGATCTATTGACTACATTTTCAAGTACTTAAAATTATGTGCTTTCATCCTTTTACATTAACCTGTAGAGCCATATATTGTATGTACTACGTATCTTATTAATACCATTTAAAAATTATACGTCTATTATGTGACAAAAAAAAACAAATCGCTCAATAAGGCTATATAATTTTTTTAGTTTGTGGGCTGATGGTCGAAAACGAGTCTAATATCGAAGAGGAGAAAGACAGTTTCTGAATTTCCCCGTGAGACTGCACTTGCTAGAAAATTGATGATTTATGTTGGAATTAGAATAAGAAATAGGGTTTCTTTATTATTCCTTTGAGACAATCTAAATGTTCAAAGGTAGAGTTACGAAGTTCTAGAATTATTCGCTTTTATCCTAGGGCTAAATAATGCCAGTAAGGCAATGCCCGTCTTCATATTGAGGCTGTTACATTACAATCCCTGCAAGAAGTCATCAATATTCCCAACTGGCCTACACGGTCACCTGACCTATCGACTATAGAACATGTCTGGACGCCTCCTAGCCCCTAATGAACTTGACAATTGACAATTTCATGATGTCATGCAAGCTGTTTGGAATAAATTTCCACAAAAATTCATAAAATATATTCCTAGAAGCATGCCCTGGTGAATAGCAGAATTTGTTCAATTTACATAGATGAATACATTAAATTTTCTCTTTAAAATAGGGATACGAATTTTCCAATGAACATTTAATCATTAATTATTTGAACAAAGTAAAAATTTAATTTAAAAAGTATATACTTTTATTGGGTGGTTTATTTTTGTGTCACGTAATACATATATACATTCTGATTATAAAATCTAATCAAAAAATCCGATAATTTTTAAGTAAAGAATTAAAAAGACAAACATACATTAACATCGCCTCGTTTCAAAATAAAAATGTACTACAAAATACAATTAATATTCAAAGAAGCGAGTGCTTATTTGTTGTATATTTCAAACAATAAGTAAGCTTTCTTTCTTCTTGTAAAGGTTGGTTGCTGTGGAACTGGTTGAAATGTCAAGGTATAAAAACAATTTGATCCAAAAATCAAAAATTATCTTTAGAACGAGTTTTAATTTCATAAAAAAAGTAGTCGCCATTACAGAGGTGAAATAACAATATTCAACGTGCAATTTTCCAAAATTCAAGATCTTTGACGTCTTGCTGATACAAAATTTTTGCAAAATATGTTGCAATTTTTGAAACAAAACAAAACTGTACTTCAATAACTAAAAAAACAAATTAAAAAAAAGCAAAAATTTGTTTAAAAATAAATTCATTCCAACACAAAAAAACATATTGTCAATTCAAAAAATTATATTGGGTTGGCAACTAAGTACTTTCGGTTTTTACTGATAGAGAGCGTTGCTTTATTTTTTGTATAACGTATGTTAGTGCTGTACTTTACCGTTTGTCGCGTGATACTAGTCACATTGACGTAACTTCAGAAGCAAGTAGTGCATGATTTTTATTAAAGCTATTAGTTGTGGGTTAATTTTAAATGGAGTGCAGAAACGAACATTTTGGACATATTTTACTATTTTATTTCCGTAAAGGAAAGAAAGCTGCTGCGGCTCACAAAAAGATATGTGAAGTTATGGTGCTAATTGCTTAACAGAGCGCACTTGTTAGAATTGGTAAAAAAATTCCATTCTGGAGATTTTTCCCTCAAAGATGAGCAACGTTCTGGTCGGCCTACTGAAGTTGATGATGACCAAATCAAAGTCATAATTGAAGAGGATCGTCATATAACTGTTCGAGAGGTTGCGGAGAGGCTACATGTATCGCACACAACAATTGAAAAACATTTAAAATGTCTTGGGCTAGTTTAGAAGCTTGATATTTGGGTACCTCAAGAATTGAAAGAAATTCATTTAACACAAAGAATCAACTTTTGCGAGATGCACTTTAGACGAAATGAAACCGACCATTTCTTAAAAAGAATCATCACTGGTGATGAAAAATGGGTCCTGTACAGTAACATAGTTCGAAAACTATCATGGAGCAAACACGATAAACCAGCTCAAACCACATCGAAAGCTGAATTGCATCCAAAAAAGATCATGCTGTCAGTTTGGTGGGATTACAAAGGTGTTGTGTTTTTTGAGCTGCTTCCAAGGACCCAAACGATCAATTCTAATGTTTACTGTCAACAATTAATAAAATTGAATGAAGCAATCAAAGAAAAACGGCCAGAATTGTCAAATCGGAAAGGTGTAGTTTTCCACCAAGATAATGCAAGGCCTCACACATCTTTGGCAACTCGTGGGAAACTATTGGAGCTTGGCTGGGAAGTGATGACACATCCCCCATACAGCCCTGATCTAGCACCATCTGATTACCATTTATTTCGAAGTTTGCAGAATTCTTTGAATGGTAAAACTTTCACAAATGACGATGACCTTCACTCGCACCTGGTTCAGTTTTTTGCTGATAAGGACCAGAAATTTTATGAGCGCGGAATCATGCAGCTGAAAGAAAGATGGCAAAAGGTCATTGAGCAAAATGGAAAATATATAATTGATTAAAAACTATTCTTTGTTTAAAAAAAAAAGTGTTTTATTTTATACTACAAAACCGAAAGTACTTAGTTGCCAACCCAATAGTTAAAAAAAAATAGTTTCTCTAAATTGCTTGTTTTATATAAAGAATTTTGGAAAATCCTTTTCAAATGTTTAGCTATAAGAAGGAACGTCGCACTGCTATATTTCAAAAAAATTTTAAATTATTTACGTTTTACGATTAGAAAAGCATTTGTAATAAATTGCTTTTGATCCTTCTTCATGCGACGCCCCTGGCTATAGGCTTATTTAATGTGTGACAGTATTTAAAGTCTCATTGGAAAAATGAAATAATAAATTTCTTTTTCTAAAAAACCATACTGTTTTTTCAGCGATTATCCGAGTAATAAAAAATTAAAATCGCATCTTCCTTCGTTTCTACTTCATTTAAATGCGTCGTAGTTCAAGGTTACAACAAAGGTTATTACAAAGCAAATATTTTGCATTTTGAATTTAATTTGGGAGCATTTTAAATAAACATTGTATTAAAACAGTATGACTTTCCGTCAAGAAACGCTTTATTCAGAAAGAATTTCATTTCATGTAACAGTATCATCGTTAGGGTACATAAAAAAAAGAGATCAAGTAACCATTTCAAAAAATCAACTAAATTGCAAACTACGCGATTAAATGGATTTGCGTAATTATTTACATTAAACATGTAAATTAGCAAACTTTGCATGATAGTGCGAAAAAGATTTTTTTTAAGTCTAGTCAAATACTAAATACTTGTCCAAATAATCATGAAGGCTTTGAATGGAAATTATAAACTTGTTATAAATGTTAATCTTTAAGCAAACCGTTTTTTGTTATCATATATATAACCTTCAAAATTAAATTAAAAATAAAGGGGCGATATTTAGACACCATTCATGAGCGGCGAGCGAAGCTGGTACCGATGACACCGGCTAGTCAAGGCCGTCATGAACGTATATCGGGCGTGTGTAAAATGTAGTAAGTTTACGTACGGGTTTTGTTTGCGTTTATAATGATCAATATTAGATATTGCATTTCGAACGTAATTGTGTAATAACAGGCTGCTATGCGTGGAGGTGTAAATTAATTTATCGGGCAATTCCTAGTCCTAAAGTACGATGGTGCTAAAATAATTTGTTTAGTGTGCCATACATCGTTTCTCTGTTGGAAGAAAAGAGACTGCTTCAGATACGTAAACACACGAAAACACAAACATACAAAATGTCATCCTACATCTCAGGAGTTTGTGTTACATATAATTTATATGCTGACTGTTTGTAATCTACCATTTAAGATAATGGAGGAGGAACCGTTGTATCAGTTTTGAAGTATATACAATGCAGATTATGTATTGCCAAACGCTCGCACGTTAAGAAATTATTCACTTGCGGACGAAAAAATGAGGATCAGCAAAACCTGTTTTAAAATATAAAAATAACTGTTGTTAAACTGTGATGAGATTATTGTAAAAAGAGTCTATTCTAAATATCATTATATGTACACTGGAACCTCTTTAACAATCATCTTCATTATTATTAGCTAGTAAAAGGTCATATTGTATCGAAGAAAATGAAACTATTTACAGTATGATACAAGTACATTACAAAGTTGTAAATTGACACTAAATCAAGTAGTGATGTTTGTTACCGATGTCGTCAATACTTTCTGCAGGATATTTATTTAAACATGAGTGTCCTACTTCATACATGTAACATGCCTGTTACATACACTATATCTGATCGCAGAAACTATTCGAAAAAAATACCCAGTTGTGGGTAGTTTAAAAAGCAGCACCAGAAAAGTTTTCTTGAAATTTTCCGGAAAAGATACACGAATTTCACAAACACTGTGAGCCACTCCTATCCAATTCTTACACTTTAAAACACATGACTAGAAGCAATTTCTTATTCAAAAAATGTTCACGCAATAAAATCTTTAGTTTTGCAGTTTAACCCAAAAGAATCAATAGCCATCAAAGGAAGCCAATGTAACTAACACGAACGACGTTAGCTTAGCGAATGCCATAAAAACCTTGCAAAATATCTCATTAGCATTAGTGAATCAAATGGAAGTAGTGGATGAAGTACAAACAGTGTTGTGTACTTTAAATGACGAGAAAAGATAAAATTACTATTCATATGAATTATATTGGCTTAACAAATGCCATAAAGACGATGCAAAATACTTCATTAGTATTAGTGGATCAAATCGAAGCAGTGGATGAAGTACAAACAATGTTGTGTACTTTAAATGAAGAGAAAAGTGTTCGTTTCAGATTTTGCCAGAGATATTTCTTCCACGTATACGTTAACTCAGTTCAAAGAACATTTTAACTACGCGAATATTTCATCAGTTGACACCGAACGGTCATTCTCTCTGTACAAGAACATTTTTACAAGGCAACAAATATCATTTAGCGAAAATAATCTGGTGGTTTACACGATGCTGCTGATATTTTGTCGAATGAGTTCAGATAATTAATACTTCCATCGTAGGCAAGTGTCTAACAATAATAATAACATGAAATATATTGCTTATTACTATTTAGTCATTCTATATGATGGTGCTTACTGCGCGCGTTTCATATGTATGTCTCACCATGTATGTGCTTTTGACATAATGCGCCGTCCATGCATGGTATCTAAATATCTCCGCTTGAGTTAAAAATGAGAATTATAAATAGAAAAAGTCGGTTTGATATTTTTACGATGCGTCTGTTGAAATTTTGTTGATTTTTTACTGTTTTTTTTTTTTAGAAAGTGCATTAATTTTTTTATTCGGTAAACGAAAGAATAAGTGAACGTAGTTAACTATGTGTTTTTACGTTTTCAAATGTTTAATGGATTACCTTTATAATAGCAATTATACTGTAAAATACGAATTAAATATAACAAATGAAAACGAAACAATAACTCACTACGATAATCTTTTATTCAACAAGCACAACTCTTTCAGGAGTAAATAGTCGTTAAAATTTTTATTTTTGCATATTTCAATTGTTGGAACGCAATTTATTTTTTTTTTATTTTATAGAATTTATTTAGAATAATTAATAGTATGATTTTGTTAAATGAAGTATTTAAAAAGTTACGTAAATGTTAATAGACCCATTACGTAAGAAATGAAGACAATGCAGAAATTATAAGTGGATGAAAATATACAAGCACATGTAATAAATATTAATAAGTGAAGTATTAGATTTTAAAATCGTTTTGAACAATTTAACAAAGAAACAAAGCATTCTAATTCTACGTAGAATATACAGTAAGCAAATACGAACTATGGTGGTGCATTGTCCGAAGATATGTGAATAAGCGAATGGGAATTCATCACTATACGCTATATCAGACAGCAAAGTTTTTTAATGGTAACATTTGTATTCTAGGTATGGAGTTAGATACTTTGTTTCTTATCAGACGAACTTATAATGTATTAATAATTGTATTTTGAACTATTTTTTATTTTGTTAAATGTATAAATGTGAAATTAAAAACGTTAGCAATTATTGTGCTAATGCATAGTACAATTTTGTTATGCAAACGCGTATGCAATCTATTTTTATGGTTTTGTACGATCTTAGAAACCATTTTTTGTTAGTAAACTGTTGTTTAGTTAAAATATCTGAAGTAGAATTATACAGAAAAAGCTTTACCACCATTTTAAATTTAAAAAATTAACGCTGTCTCAAAAATTATGTGTATTACAATCTAAATTGCCTATGTGGAAGATAATTTTAAGGGCAAACGTGATTAATTACTAAAAAATATATTTTACACTTCTTGAAATTTCATAATTGGGCCTAATCAAAAACTAAACTACATACATTACAGTATATATATAATATATTATTGTAGGCAGGCTTTCCTAAGATAAAAAAATGTAATACATTTAAATATTTTTGAATCATCTACTTATGCCGGAAATTTAGAACTTGTGAGGTTTTTGTAGAAGTCATTCATAAAAAGCTGAGAAAGAATTGATGTTAAGTTGCTACCTTGAGGTACACCATATGTAAGCGATATCAGAGTTGAACACCAATATGGTATCTTAACTGTTTAAGTTCTATAAGACAGGTGGAAAGCAAAAAAAAATGATTGCTAAGTGGCTACCTTGAGATACACCAGATGTAAGTGATATAGATTTGGACACCACTGATTGTATTTTAACTATTTAAATTCTTTGATATGGGACAAAAGCAAAAAAGAGGAAAAGAATTAGTGCAAAATAGCTAACTAGAAGTACATCAGATGTAACTGCCATAAGTTTAGATGAATCTTAATTATTTGAGTCATATGAGACAGGTAAAAAGCAGAAATAGAATCAGTACTAAGTGGCTACCTTGAAGTTCACCAGACGTAACTAATGTAGGTTTAAGCAACACTAATGGTATCTTAACTATTTGGGTTCTATAAGATAAGTAAAAAATGGAAAAAGTTTCGGTGCTAAGTACATACTTTGAGGTACACCAGATATAACTGATATAAATTTGAATACTATCGATGGTATTTTAACAATTTCAGTTCTATGAGACAAGGAAAACGCAGAAAAGGAATTGGTGGTAAGTTGTTACCTTGAGGTACATCAGAAGTAACCAGTATAGGTTTCAACATCACTGATGGTATCTTAACTATTTGAGTTCTATGAGAGAAGTATGTAGCAATCTGTGAAATTAAAGTATAGTGTGCTTTTTTTGGAGTCGGACAACTTTAAATTGGCAATGCTGTTTTCTGTGACTGCCGATTTTACAGTTCTCAGTTTACTGAAAGAAACATTTGACGAACGATTAATTTCACGAAGCCTGTTAACTGGCCACCTTGTTTGTGCGATTTGGCACCATTACATTATTTTCTCTGGGAATACATAAAGTCGCACGTCTGCGCCGATAAATCCGAAAGAATTGAGCACTTGGGAGCCAACATTCCACCCGTTATTGTCGAAATACAGCCTGATTTATTGAAAAGAGTGTGTGAAAATTCTCGACCATTGCGTCGCTAATTTAACAAAAGAAATGTACCAAGTTGGTCTAAGTGTTAAATAGGAATCAATGCTGATCACTTCACAAAATGACTCGTAAATAAAAACCGATGCAATATGTTCAAAAAATGTTTGATAACAAAGTTGGATGATAGTTGTTAACAGGCGTTATCCTATGACTTGAAGATTGGAAAAATATAAGTTCACTCTGATTAGGAAAGGATACCCCGTTTACTGAAAATATTCTGGCATTCCAACACTAAAGCGACCGTTCAAAGATGAAGTTTTAGAAAGTAGTCTGTCACAATTAATAATTATATTATCCATATATTGTTGACTTATACCTATTCTATATAGATTGTAATTTAAAATGTGCTTTCTAAGTTGTTTAATTATTCTTAAAAACACTTTATTTTAACTTTTTTTTCTTTTTTTCTTTGTAGTTTTTCTTGTAGTTCTATTTTAGTGGTGAGGTACATATTCAAAATTTATAATCTATAATTTCTACTTAATTATAAAAATAGTTATTGTTTGTCAATCTAAATAACTGGAAATTTAATATTTTTTAAAATAAATCCTTTTATAAATACATACATTCCAACAAATGAAATACAGAAATAAAAACTTAACTAAAGAGAGAGAAAGTATTTGTACTTTTGAACACAATAAAACCTATTAACAGTTATCAAAATTTAATGGCGAAAAATAAAAGTATTATGTTATTATTTGCTTTTCGTTTTAATTACATTCATTTAGGTTGTACTGTGTTCATTACGTTATCAATAATAGATCTTTTAAAAAATATATTTTCATTTAATAAATGCTAAAGTTCATTTGGTCAAAACACACGCGAATCATTTGTAATGCCAAAATATATTTATGTACAACATATGCATTCTTTGACAAACCATTGTCTCTCTTCTTGATACAGAAAAGCATCTAATTCATTCCCATTCTTTATTGGCAACCTTTCTGTCCTGAACAAAGTAATATATTCTTATAGTTCTTATTCGCACGGTTCTTTCTAGCGGTGGCTTCTATTTAAGTACATCTAGTGACTGCGTGTTCACGCATTTAGCAACACCTTTCAGTAATTCACACTTACTGCTGAAAGTAAATAATGATCCTGTTCTAAAAAAAGTGTTTCACACCTGTGGACTTGCACCTGCATATGGAAAATGTTTATAAAACGTTAGGTAAATAGCCATTATGCACGTTCAGGTAATACTGTTTGTTCGGCATCAATTAATCCATTGTAATTCAACACGAACACCTCTCACAGCGAATGGAATACGACAATGTCAAAGCTGTTGTATAAAACACGGCTCCACACACTGATTTTCAATCTAAATTAGCATAAATCTTCCTTAGAATTGGCGAAGTAAATTTCTATTCTTTCGTTACTACAAGTCAGTAATAATATGTGTGTTTAACAATCGTCTGTACAATTTCCTGTTTGTACGTAAGAAAGGCAAAGGTTTATTCATGGACAACGTTGAACGTGCGCTACAGAATAGATTATCGCTTTGCTTCTGCAAGACCTCTTACGCCTTTTCTCAACAATAAACCTTTGTAATAACTTCCAATCTTGTCGTGGATTCATAAACTGCAATTGCTGACATAGCATTTCGAAAAGAGTTATGTAAGTTTGTTTTCAATTTATAGTCATATAATGTTTGAAGACGTAACCTGAAAGGACTACTGATTATGAAAAGATGTTACATAAATATTATTTATTTACTAATAATTATTACACAAAATATAAACTCTTTCAAAAGTAACTGCAATGAAAATATACTAATCTATTTCGTAATTATTTTAACAATAGGTAATTGCATATATGTAGGTATATACAGTTATCTCTAAAACATGTTAATTCTGCGAACTATATGTATTTATAAGTGTATATGCGTTTGTATAGATAACTTAAATAATTAGAGGAAAAAGTATTGATATATACAGTAAGTCACAAAAATATTTGTACACCACGTTGTTAATGTTAACATACATGTCTTGAAGGCAATATTTGAGCGCTCACGATCGTGGACTAGCAATTAGGCGCCTTGAAGCAGGTCAAAGTGTCACTAGTGCCACAGTAATGGGAGCGCGAAAAAGTGTCATCTCGCGGTTAAAAAAGTGTCGCTGAAAGTCGTAGTGTGCGAAAGCATGCCGGTGATCATGGAAGAAATTCCACACCTTATGAGGCGAAAAGGAAAGTATCTCAACGCCTATTCATATAGCTGCAGACCTTACAACCGCTATCGGTATACATGTATCTACCAGAACCATTTCTTGGTGATTAAATTGGGTTGGTTTGTATACACAGAAACCTGTTCAATGTATCCCACTTCAACCACGCCATCGTCGAGAAAGTTTGCGTTGGTATAATGAACATATTAGTTTGGGTCAGTAACAGTGCTCCAGAACAGTGTTCTCTGACGAATTCCGCTTTACTGTGACAAGTAATTCTGCTCACCAGTTAGTGTGGGGGGAGAGGGAAACACACTACACACCACTTTGTTCTTGAATGTACACCACTTTGTTCTTGAATGTGATCGGTAAGGCCGAGGCGTATTTGTGTGGGCAGGCGTTATGAACAATAGCGAAATACAGCGGCTTTGATGAGGCACCGTTATATCACGGCAGTATTGCAGAGATTATTTTGGATCGTGTTCGCCCTTTAGGGGTGCGGTAGGTCCAGATTTTCTGCTTATGAACAGCAATGCGTGCCCATACAGGGCCGCTGAAGTATTCAACACACTGGAAAGTGAAAATATTGGACGTATAGAATGGCCTGCTTACTGTTTAGACTTAAATCCTATAAAACATGCCTGG
The DNA here is from genome assembly GCA_031893035.1 of Dermolepida albohirtum. Taxonomy (NCBI): domain Eukaryota; kingdom Metazoa; phylum Arthropoda; class Insecta; order Coleoptera; family Scarabaeidae; genus Dermolepida; species Dermolepida albohirtum. The sequence continues at coordinate 28,831 of JAVIWB010005441.1, forward strand.
GATGCCTTGGCAGACGTGTTTATCAAAGAACTCAACCTTCCCGAACTGTGCAAGAACTGAAAAACCTTTCGAGAGAGGAATGGGACAATATCCCCCGAGGACTTCTTAATAGTTTAGTAGACAACATGAATAACAGATGCACAATGTGCACCATTCTCCGAAGACGGCATATTTCTCACACTATACCCCTCAAGGAAGTACAAATATTGAACGTATAGAATCGCCTGCTTACTTTTCAGACTTAAATCTTATAAAGTATGTCTAAGATGCTCTTGGCAGACATGTTTCTCAAAGAACACAACCTTCCCGAACTGTGCAAGAACTAAGGAACGTTTTGAAAGAGGAGTGGGACAATATTCCCCAAGGACTCCTTAATATTTTAGTAGACAACGTGAATGACAGATGCACAATGTGCACTAGTGTCTGAGAAGGGCATATTCCTTATATAATATCTCCCAAGGTCTACTCAATAGTTTAATAGACAGCATGAATAACAGATGAAGTGTATCAGTGTATGAGGAGGGCATATTCCTTATTGAGATACTGTACCTCTCACACTTCTTCCATCTGGAAAGAACCTTTTTTGTGACTCCGAAATTTTACAAAGGAAATATTTATTTCTTTTATCACGCTTTCCCATATGGTGAAATCTGTACCATTTTGCATGATAAACATACCACTCTATCTCTATTACATATGTACTTAGTTTCATTTCTTCAATCATTGCTTTTGATTATTTATTTCAAAATTTTTCTGTTGATTAGCAATTGTCAAGTAGTGTACATATCTTGGATAGGTCATTACAACCTTTAACATGAACTCTGAGGAAAATATATGGGATTTAATAAAGCACAAAGTCTGCGAAAGACCTATCCAAATTTCTTTGAAAAAATTAGAAAAATATGGCTATCGTTGGAGCAAAAATTGATTCCCAGCATGCTTAAATGTTGTCAAGTTATAGTAGACAATAGTGGGGATTTAAATGTCTTATTAAATTGTAACATATTACTCTTTAACAAGCATTTGTTTATATTTTTTTTAAATTGTCGTTTTCTCTATATAATGTTCTTTACATTGTCTTCTGTTACCAACTGCTTTTATGTATTTTATAATTTTTATTTGAAAAAATACTAGAAACAAGAAATTTTTGAACCTATTCCATTTGTTTTATACGTTTAAATGACTTTCAGCTGAATAAAAAATCATAATTGGAATCGTTCCGTTCGAAATGTATGTAAAATCTGCAGTAATTTGCAGATACAACGTGCTGATATACAAGAAGAATTTATATTCCATCAAATATTGGATTGGCAACTAAGTACTTTCGGTTTTTACTGATAGAAAGCGTTGCTTTATTTGTTGTATAACGTATGTTAGTGCTGTACTTTACCGTTTGTCGCATGATACTAGTCGCATTGACGTAACTTCAGAAGCAAGTAGTGCGTGATTTTTATTAAAGCTATTAGTTGTGGGTTAATTTTAAATGGAGTGCAGAAACGAACATTTTCGACATATTTTACTATTTTATTTCCGTAAAGGAATGAAAGCTGCTGCGGCTCACAAAAAGATATGTGAAGTTTATGGTGCTAATTGCTTAACAGAGCGCACGTGTCAGAATTGGTAAAAAAAATTCCGTTCTGGAGATTTTTCCCTCAAAGATGAGCAACGTTCTGGTCGGCCTACTGAAGTTGATGATGACAAAATCAAAGTCATAATTGAAGAGGATCGTCATATAACTGTTTGAGAGGTTGCGGAGAGGCTACATGTATCGCACACAACAATTGAAAAATATTTAAAATGTCTTGGGCTCGTTAAGAAGCTTGATATTTAGGTACCTCACAAATTGAAAGATATTCATTTAACACAAAGAATCAACTTTTGCGATATGCACCTAAGACGAAATGAAACCGACCCTTTCTTAAAAAGAATCATCACTGGTGATGAAAAATGGGTCCTGTACAGTAATATAGTTCGAAAACGATCATGGATCAATCACGATAAACCAGCTCAAACCACATCGAAAGCTGAATTGCATCCAAAAAAGATCATGCTGTCAGTTTGGTGGGATTACAAAGGTGTTGTGTTTTTTGAGCTGCTTCCAAGGAACCAAACGATCAATTCTGATGTTTACTGTCAACAATTAATAAAACTGGATGAAGCAATTAAAGGAAAACGGCCAGAATTGTCAAATCGGAAAGGTGTAGCAACTCGTGGGAGACTATTGGAGCTTGGCTGGGAAGTGATACCACATCCCCCATACAGCCCTGATCTAGCACCATCTGATTACCATTTATTTCGAAGTTTGCAGAATTCTTTGAATGGTAAAACTTTCACAAATGACGATGACCTTCACTCGCACCTGGTTCAGTTTTTTGCTGATAAGGACCAGAAATTTTATGAGCGCGGAATCATGCAGCTGAAATAAAGATGGCAAAAGGTCATTGAGCAAAATGGAAAATATATAATTGATTAGAAACTATTCTTTGTTTAAAAAAAAGTGTTTTATTTTATACTACAAAACCAAAAGTACTTAGTTGCCAACCCAGTACATTTCCAAATTGTAAGAAAGTCAATTTGAAAAGGGATTAAATAGATCGCTCGAGATATTAATATTTTTTTTAAGTAAAACCTCTAAGATCCGTGGCCTTTTCTTATCACACAATATAATAACGTAATTCCCATGAAAATAGTCTAATAAAGTCTAATAAATACGCAGTATCAGGTTTGGATTATTAGGATTTGTATTTGATACCATTCATTAATCTTAAAACTTAAATCAGCAATGAATACTGAAATGAATGAAATTAAAAGGAGGAATTTTAAAAACACAAAATAAAATCTATACGGAAACCTTGGATATAAAAATGGCTTTTCATAATTTATAAAGAATGCTTAATGAAAATAAAAATTATAAATTTTATGCGCTACTTTAATGACCTACTACTTTATGTTTATTTTAACGATGCCTTGAAGATAAGTAATTCTTACGGTTAGCCAGGTGTAAATTTACTTTCAAAACACTCTATCCTGTATAATAAATCCAAATGAAACCTTAACAAATATAAAATTAAACAGTTTGCCAAGAAATTTAAACAAATACACCGTGGTCTCAATTTTATATGACAGTCAAATGTAAACAAAAATTGAAAAAGATTAATAACTGCCTTAAATATGTTGCTTTCAAGGGTGTATTTTTATGTTATCTACTTAACCATGACACAAAAAGCGAGGATATCAAGACAATACAAAATTGCTGTGATATTTAGAAGCTCATGTTTAATTTGCGTCATTTTTAGAGACTTTAGAAGGTTTTATTTGTTAAATTGGACACTCATAAAACTCCTGACAGACCAAAACCAAAAACAAAAAGTTCTAAAACTACAAGTCAAGAATCCTCCAATGGAAAAATAAGCTGCGAAGGCAAGGATGAACGAAGTAAAACAGGGTCAAAATTACATACAGATTCAAACATATGCAGTAAAATCAAAAGACTTCAGAGCAGAACCGCAAGAGAACTGAAAAGGTTGCAGTAAAATTGGCTTTATGGTCACCTAAAGCGAAATTTGAAGCTTTTTTAACGAACTGAACGGATGGCATTAAAAGTCGAAAGTTTGATACTGCAAGATCATCTTTTAAAGATCTTTACTAAATCTTCATATCATCCAACGTAATTATGCTGAAAAAATTGCATAACCTTTTACGCATGGAAAAGATGTTAGGTAGTTGAGAAAAAACTCTCAAGAAGATATGATAATGGTAGATAAATACAGGGTTTTTTCTTATATTACCAGTGAGAATAGGATATATCGCCAAGAGCTTTTTACTAAATTTATGCAGTAAATACTAAGGATTCTCCACTAAAAGGAAAGCCAAAACACATTTTTTTTGAAAAGAAAGAACTGATCACAAGTTTACTAGATTGTTGAAGGAATCTTCCTAATTGAATATAGGGGTCTGAAAAAAAACGCCAAAACATTACTGCACGCGAAAAATTTGTCTAGATCATACGGTGAACAAGATGTGATAGATCATTGATGGGTGTAGATTCATAAAGTCAACACAATCATATTATAGCTACATTGGTCTTACACCTACGAAAGACACGATAACAGAAATTAAGTGATCTTCGATTTCTTACTGATACTATAGATCTCGTGAAACTATATCAACTATGTCAGCTATGTATTTTCTATGGGATGACAGATACTCGGAGTAGAAGGACGAGCAAACAATTCAGAATCTAATATGGCTAGTTATAAACAACTTATTCTTTGAATCCTTCGAAGAAGAAGCTAGCTAGATAGCAACGAGTGAAAAAAGAAATACTGACTGTAATATATCGACGATTATTATTTGGCCACGTGGAAAAGAAAAACTTCATTAATCCTTCGATCGCGTCAATAGACAACATGCTTCCATAAAGTTCACGATGGAAATAGCAGAAGAAGAAAGATTACTGTTTCTAGATATAATATGATATACAAAAAACTACAATGTGGAGTATACAGGAAGAAATACTGATAGACACATGTCTGCGTCTCATCACCATCCTAAGCAGAGAAGAGCTAATGCGTAGAGCAGGAAAGACCAGCGACGCCAAATAATTGGACGAAGAGAAGCGACACGTTAAGGAAAGTCTGAAGAAAAACGGGTCTAGTAATACATAGATAAAAAAGTCTTAAAGAAACCCAGAATGGAAAACACCACCAATAAAGACTAAACTAGCTAGAGGATCCGTCTATCTACCGTACACCTCTGAAGTCACCGGAAAGATAGAAATATGATATTGAGGAAGAAGAATATAAAAGTGTATTTTTGTACTGCAGCCTCCAATGAACTACACTTTTCTGGAACTAAGCACAAATTACCACGAACTAAAGTAGTAGGAATCAATAAGTTAATGTGCGAATATGGGAAAAACTACGTCAGACAAGCAAAGCGACACGCGAAGAAAAAGGACTGAACAATCAGCTATTGCAAAACACATTTATATAATAAACTTGGAAGAAGCAGAAGAATTAACTACTACGTAGACTCAGTGAAGAATCATTAGAGAGTCCTTCAAAATAGAAAAGTATTCAAACTACAAGCTTGAGGACGATTACAGACTCAGCAACACCCTGAAGAGCTTACTAAAAAAATACATCACAATCAATGCAGCGCTACGGTTGCGCACAGGTGAATCAACGGTATATACAAATATATGGTAGAACAACAGCAGAATCAGCCTGAAATAGATCCCGAAGAAATTTGCAGTATGGACATTGAAACGTCGATGGAAACACAAGAGAATTTTACTACATTTACCTTATAGCTTTGATCTAATTTCGTTAGATATTTTTATTCAAAATTCTAAAGCGTGTCGCATCTTCTGAAGCATTAAAAAAGTTTGTTAAATAATATTGTACAGGGTTGCCAAAGGAACTTTTCGTCTGGGCTAATTGGAAAAAAAAGGAATAAGTGCGTAAGTTAAAACATTATTTCTTGACATTCAAAAATGCGATTAAAAATTAAACATTCTTCTTCAATAATTGCTTGGATTTTTCTTCCATAAAATTGTTTATTTTATCATACCTGCATACTATGCAAATTTGTTGTAATTACAACTACCAAATTGTTCTAATAATTACGAATATATTACCTATTACATGTCATATACTTATATAAAACTGTAAATACTTAAAATACTTCAAATCCAGGTTACGCCTTCATGTTATCATTTCGAAAATTGTCTGTAGTCTTAAATGATATCGTATATATACGAAAAGTCGAATTATTTCATTCAAAAATAGTGGATTATATGAATAGATTGCACTCAACAAAAAATATTCTTTAAGTATGCAAGAAACATATTTTTCAAAATATATATTTTTCTTGGATAATTCATGTAATCCAATATGAAGCAACTTCTTTGATTTTTTTGGTTTTTTCACTCTTTTGAAATTTTATTTTAAACATTTTTCAATTTTTATTTTAATATATCGGGTAATTTACAATATTATATCTCACCCTTGATGAAAAATCGTAAAAATCTTTTGAAGTCAAACATACAAACCTTACCAAACACAGTTTCTGGAACTACAAAATATTCAATACATTTGTGAATTCAAAATGAGGATATCAAAAGAACAAACAACAAATATTTTTGCGCCTACAATTGAGAGCGCAGATTTTCATAATTGGTTGTTGTTTACTAAGCGTACAAGAAGTGTTTTCTAATATATCTTCAGACAATTCGATTAATACATCTGTAGTCAACAAATCGCTAACACTTATTAGGCTTTAACGAAATCCATAGGAATATTTAAATGTTTACTTTATATAAAATTACTGGTGTATGAACTATTCTAAAACTATTCAGAATTAGTGTCTGAAACAGTTATGGAGTTTTTGCCTTAAATGTTCTGTTACAACTTGAAAATTATCATTTGTAGTCATACGTCTGATTTACTAAAGAACTTTCGATGTATTGAGTGACAATATGTTGCATAAAGTTTCTATATTTTTCGCTTTGTCAACAATTATTAAAAGTGAATTAATATCATGAAATATTAAATAAAAAATATATTACTATTCTGATAAGGAAACGTAGTTATAGCAGTCCTATTTAGAGATATGGATCTTCACATCAAAACGAGAGATCTCCGCCGAACCAATTCAACTATTTATTCTCCACTTTTTCTCCAGAAAGAGATATTCCGTTATTTCTTTTCTTTTATGTTCCTATGCTTAGCATCCTGAGATATTTTATTTCTAAAGCCTGAGTACTTTTTATTGATGGTCTGTTAATATCCAAATCAAAAGAAACACTCAGAAGTGAGAACATTCAGCAATACTTAAAAAGCAAAGTATTTATACAAACATACTTCCAGGATTGATATGTGGAACACAAATGTGGGTATTCGCCAAAATAAATATAGACAAACTTCCATGTTAGAATTCACACCGTTACATCGAACAACAAATGAAAGAACAAGAAACACCACTATAGTACAAGACATGACAGAGAAAGTGCCAAGATGAGTGGGAAAGGGCAGATCACACTGAGAGATATATGTGTATATAAAAAATGGAACAATATTATCCAAAAGTGGAAGCCATGAACAATAAAAAAGAAGAAGAGAGCGTCCACATATGAGATGGAAGGGCGACATTGAAAGAATTGTTGGGTTTGCTAGCACACAACAAGAAAAAAAAAACAGAGAAACATGGTGAAGCCTACAAAAGACCTATGTATGTGGAATATTGGAAAAATTAGCCATAAATACAGAAGAAGAAATTCTAGCAATTATTTAGTTGTCGGGAAAGTTGTGACACATTTTTTCAACAGATGCTACTTAATTTTTGTAGGCTTATATTTAATACTTGAAAAATCAGTTATAAAAATGAAAAAGATCGAACAATCACTGGGTTGTCGAGAAAATCGTAATGCATTTTTGCAACAGATGGCGCTAGCTCATTTTTGCAGACTTAAATACTTGAAAAATCAACTGTTAAAAAAGAGAAAAAGATCTAGCAATTATGGGGTGGTCGAGAAAGTAATGGTGTGCTAGGATTATTCACATCTATTTTTATGCTATGCTGTATGACACCTGAAAGTCCTAATTTCATTTTGGAAAAACGTTGAGCAATTTGGTTTTTTGGGCGTTGATAAGAAATTGAAAATGAAAGACCAAAGTGGGCATTTTCCTCATATGCTACTTTTTTTTGAGCTCCTACCACGAAACGAAATAATTCACATGTGTACTATCGGTAATGAGACAGTTAAAATGAACCTATCACCTAGAAACATCTAGAACTCGTTAATCGTAAAAGAGTAGTATTAGGTGCGCAACTAAGTTCTCGCTGTTTTTCAAGAGATAGCTCCAGTAGTAAGTGCTGGTCGATTGTGACATAACCAAAACGTCATGAAGCAAGCTTAGATATATGGTAAACAAACCGCTTTGACACATTAATGATTTTGTTTTTGCGTCATATACTTTTGGTTGTGTGAAAATGTCTGATTTTGTGCCAAATAATCGTCATTTGCGGGAAGTGTTGCTTTTCTTCTTTCATTCGAAGAAAACGGAGGCTAAAGCGCATCAAGAACTCCAAAAAGTTTACGGAGATGCTGCTCTAAATGAAACAACGTATCGTGATTGGGTCCGTCGCTTCAAAGACGGTGATTTCGATGTTGACGACCGTTCGCGTGAAGGAAGACCACAAACCTTCGAAGACGCTGAATTGGAGGCATTGCTCAATGAGAATCCGTGCCAAACGCAAAAAGAGCTTGCTTCAGCATTAGGAGTTACCCGTCAAGCCATTTCCCAGCGATTGCATGCGTTGGGAATGATTCAAAAATATGGAACATGGGTTCCTTACGATTTGAAGCCAAGAGACGTTGAGCGTCGTTTTCTCGCCTGTGAGCAACTGCTCCAGCGGCAAAAAAGGAAGGGTTTTCTTCATTGCATCGTTACGGGTGATGAAAATGGATTCATTACAGCAACCCAAAGAGAACAAAATCATAGGAACTGCCCGGTCATGCTTCTACGTCGTCGATTCGGCCAAATATTCACGCTGCGAAGGTTTTGCTGTGTATTTGGTGGGACCAGGGCGTTGTTATTTATTATGAGCTATTGAAACCGAACGAAACCAACACTGGGGAACGGTATCGAACTCAATTCATGCGATTGAGCCGAGCACTGCGCGAAAAGCGGCCACAATACGAGCAGAGGCACGAAAAAGTGATTCTACAGCATGACAACACTCGGCCTCACGTTGCCAAACCCGCTAAAACCTACTTAGAAACGCTCAAATAAGAGGTCCTACCCCACCCGCCATATTCCCCAGATATTGCGCCGTCCGATTATTACTTGTTCCGTTCGATGGCACATGGTCTAGCTTCTTTATCAGCAGTTCCGCTCATATGAAGACATCTCAAAATGGCTTGATTCGTGGATAGCCTCAAAAGATGAACACTTCTACCGTGACGGTATTCGAGCTCTGCCAGAAAGATGGGAAAAAGTTGTCGCTAGCGGTGGGCAATATTTTGAATGATTCATTTGTAAATATTTTTTCACAATAAAGTTGCATTTTCATCAAAAACAGCGAGAACTTAGTTGCGTACCTAATATTTAATTACGACAGCGCGAAATCTTACACAAATTTGATCGATTGTAGAAAAACCATTGAAACTTGGATGGACCGTGCTGTCACATCCACCATATTTAGCGATTCTTGCATCTTGAGATTGTTACTTATCTCGTTCTCTTCAAAATCAAGCATCTTGTAGTACTTTTCGGCAATGACTATAGGTACTAAGAACAAAGAATTATGAAGCCTACCGAAAGACGATAAAGATTATAGAAAAAAACGGATAATATATAAATGTTGCAATAGAACACCCTACTTTTTCACAAACTAAGTTTTTATTAATAACTATACATTCATTTCATGTGCACTGCATACATCATCACTAGTCTAGACTTCTTACTTATGAGTTTTTATAAATTTTGAATGCAATTAAAGGTTCAAGTTTACCTCGTCAGAAAAAACAATATGAAAGGGAACAATGCTAAAGCAGTATAGCAGGTATACTAAATACAATTTTGGCGAAAAAAAATTTTTTTTAAATCTGGAAATGCCAATTATGTAAAGGAATGTAATTCCGTTAAGAAAAAGATAAAAAAGGGGATTTAAAACTTGTAAATTGTATTACTTCAAAGATTACTTTCTAATGTGAATATAAATGATAATAGTTTATAACTTAAACGTGAAATATCGTTATTTAAAGGATTATTTTTACATTTCTACGTATACACCACCGGTTATATTTATTTGCCCACCCCATATGAATTTCTAGGAAAATCTTAAATTGTTTATGATATATCGTAAAGGTGTCATAAATTTGAAAAATACCATAAATATTATATAGGCTAATCCCTACGGTATTAACAGTTTTACCTGCATTTCCGAAAGGTATTACCAATATTGTGGTATTGTACTAACTAATTACAATATTAGGATATGTTATTCAAAAAGGGAAATAAATTATATGTCAGTCATCGTTCATCTTTTATTGCGAAAACAGTGAAATAGAGAGTTATTGTGAATATTTTAATGCAATGCCGAAGCCGAAGGAATTATCTGTCGAAGTGCGTGCTATGATAATTGCTTATCATCGTACGGGTAAAAGTAACCGCGGAATTGCAAAAGAATTACGATTAAATCGCAGAACCGTTGATTATAACTTTAAAAAATTTGAAGAAAGTGGTACATTTTCCAACAAAAGAAGATCTGGACGACGCAAAGCGACGACATCTGCAGATGACCGGCATCTAATACGGATAAGTAGACGCGATAGACGAAAAACAGCACCAGAAATTGCTGCTGAAATGGATAGAGCGCGTGCTAAACCAATTAGTGTGTCCACGGTACAGGGAAGGTTAAGGCAAGCGGATTTATACGGAAGAATTGTTCTGCGAAAACCACTACTACGAAAGCAAAACAAGATAAAACGACTAAATTGGGCTAAAGAACATAAGAATTGGACGATTGATCAGTGGAATAATGTGTTGTGGACAGACGAATCGAAGTTTGAACTTTTCGGTAGTAAAAGGCGAATATTCGTAAGATCACCAGGAGAAAGAATACTGCCAGAATGTATTGCGCGCTACCGTAAAACATGGAGGAGGTTCAGTAATGATTTGGGGGTGTTTTGGTGGAAGATCTGTAGGCGATCTCGTCAAAATTGAGGGAATCCTGAGAAAAGAAGGCTACAAGTAAATTTTAGAAAATAACGCTGTTCTTTCAGGACTAAGGATTCTTGGCGAAAACTTTGTATTTCAACAGGACAACGATCCGAAACACACTTCTAGATTGTGTGGCGATTACCTGCGTCAACTAGAAGAGCAAGGGCAAATCTCTATAATGGTATGGCCAGCTCAAAATCCTGATCTGAACCCAATAGAGCTTCTTTGGGAAGAATTGGACCGGAAGGTTCGAGAACGTGCTCTATCATCCACCACTGTACTGTAGGAACAACTTCAAGAAGCCTGGGCACAAATTACAGAAGATACACTGCAAAAATTAACTGAAGGGATGCCGCGGTTATATGCCGCAATATCAAAAATAAAAGTGGGCACATTGATGAGAGCAAAATTTAATAATAATTAATGATAAAGTTTTTATATAAGAAAAATGTAACTATTTTATGTTTATTTTACACTATTGTATTGCTACAATAAATAAATTTTCAGTACACATTTGATAGTTTAATAATTTTGGCTAAAACTAAGCAAACTGGGCAAATAAATATGACCGGTAGTGTATATATGGCTTCCGACATGTTTAAGTTTCTACTATTGATTTTTAAAAACTAAATTTACATTTTTTGTAACTAAAGTTATGACTTGTATTTATACGATGTAGAGGTAATTCAGGTTTATCAATGCTATGAGTAATGTGTTTCTTATATCTTGTTTGAACGTTTCTTCTTGTTTGACCTACATATATATAATTTTAGACAAGAATAACATCATATTTTATAAATATCCGAATCTTCAAATGGATTGTAGTTCGTTGATTTAGTTTAGAGATGATTTCTTAATGTTTTACTGTTGGAAATGGCAGGGATTAAATAGTTTTTAAATAATTTATTAACACTATTATGCCAAATTTGATCAAAAGTTATTTTGCAGTGCTTGTTATTATTATTTGAAGTGTCTGGTAATAATGTAATATTTGATAATTTTGCCTTTGTCTTTTCGAGATTATTTTTAAAACTTTTTGTCGAAATCATTCAATTTTGCGACTTTAAACATGTAATTTCTTTTTCAAAATTTATAGGCGTTAAATGGAAAGCAATCTATTAATTATAAAGTAAAAATTACTCCCTTTATATTTCTAATAAGTGTACGAATCTTTATGAATTTAATTATCTGTGTGTTTCTTTTCTATAAATAATTGTTTGAAATAGAAATTCTTAAATCTAAAAATGGTAAACTTTTATCTTTTGTTATTTCATATGTAAATTTTATTAATGGATATCGACTGTTTATAAATTTGAAGAAGCCATTGATATTAAAAGATTAAAGTATAATTGCAAACACATTATCAACGGAACTTGTCCAAGATTTAGGAAAAATTCCAGAATTAGCTTTAACTTTGTTTTCGAAGTTATTACGAAATTTATTAGCTAAGAAACGCGAAGAAACAATGGCTGTGCAGAATGTCTGTTCATTTTCTATTGTTAAAAGTAAAAGTATTATGATCCAAGCATAATTTCGCCAGTTATATATATATATACAGACTTGTTCATTCTAGAATTAGATATGCGCTGTCCACAAGTGGAAAGAGTGCAGTTAGGTTAAAGCGCGCGAGAAAGGAGGATAGAATATCTCTCACTGGCAGTTTCGTTTTCTCCCACTTTTGTATTGCAAACAACTTCCCCTACTTTCTCGCGTGTTACGCGTGAGAATGTCTGAAATCAGTCTTCACCAGCGACATGATGTGTGTAGGTCGGGGCTGTAAATCATTATGCATTGACAATACGTACCTACATTTTTGAATTGTATAAATTATTTGATGCATTTTATTTGAATCTTTTAATAAAATGCAACATGGCTATTTTCTTGAAATGTTTTGCCGTTTGGCGTGAAACTAATAAAATATTCTTGAAATAAATGAAATAGAAAATTCTAAATATTAAAAAGATTTTCAAACATGGCTATTTTCTTGAAATGTTTTGCCGTTTGGCGTGAAACTAATAAAATATTCTTGAAATAAATGAAATAGAAAATTCTAAAAATTAAAAAGATTTTCAAACACTGAAAAAATTAAAAGAAACTTTTAAAAATCCTAGTGTAGAATACGACGAACTGTTAGAGGTTTTACGTCAACTACTTCAGATATTTGTTTACTAGAATAAGAAGGTTCACGCGAGAAAGTAGGGGAAGTTGTTTGCAATACAAAAGTGGGAGAAAACGAAACTGCCAGTGAGAGATATTCTATCCTCCTTTCTCGCGCGCTTTAACCTAACTGCACTCTTTCCACTTGTGGACAGCGCATATCTAATTCTAGAATGAACAAGTCTGTATAAATCTGTCAAACCTATTGGTCGATTTGGTATATGACACTAAAAAGGAATCATTTGATTCCAGAATGGAGCTTCATGGATGGGTGACATATCAATTTAATATTGTGCTGAGTTAAATAACAGATGGCCCAAAAGTAATGTCGTAATTTGAATTGGCTGCCATTTTTTGCAGATGGTGCCAAATGTCACTGTGCTTTGACATTTATGATACAGAAAATTAGTTGTCAGCAAGTCATGGAGCAATGCACACCTCAAGAACGTGGGATTATTGTTACCGCTTACTCGACAAATTTTCAGTCTGTTATTTTAGCGCACCGTGAATTTCGTCGTAGTGTTCCGTATGCTCGAACAATTAAGTGTTTGGCTGAGCGCCTCGTGCAAACTGAGTCCACTACAGATGTCGCAAAATGTGCCCGGCCTCATATTGTTCATTCAACCGAGAACATCGCTACTGTCGCAGACGACGTCAGAGAGAATCCTCAAACATCAACGAGACGACGATGCACACAATTAGGTATCAGCAGACGTTCGTTACAACGAATTTTGGTAAAAGATTTGAAAATGTTCCCCTACAAAGTGCAAACTGTTCACGAATTGCTGCTTGCTGACCGTCGAACAAGTTTAACTTACTGCCATATTCTGTTAAACTTGGTGCAAGAAGAGGATGAGCGACGAAGCGAAGAAGAGGTTGTGTTAACAAACAAAATTTGCGTTTCTGGGGCACAGAGAATCCACATTAAATGCATGAAGGGTCATTGCATCCCCTCAAAGTGACTGTTTGGTGCCGCATTTGCCGTGGAAAAGTGATTGGCTCTTATTTTTTTGAAGACGCCGATGGCACCACGGTAACCGTAAATGGTGAGCGTTATAGGCATATACTAAACGAGATTTTTGCCGCTGCATTGGGTCTCGATCATTGTTGGTTTTAACAGGACGGAGCAGCCGCTCACACAGCTCGGGCAACGATGGAAATTTTGAGACACCAATTTCCAGGTCGAGTGATCTCCCGTTTTGGAGATTTGAACTGACCGTCCATATCGCCAAATCTAACAGCACCAGACTTCTTCCTTTGGGGCTTTTTAAAATCTCGCGTTTACCAAAGCAAACCACGAACCTTGCAGGTCTTGAAAGCTAACATTGAAGAAGAAATCGCCAATTTGCAGCCAGATTTTTGCAAGCAACAATTCAAAATGCCGTAAAACGAGCGCAATTATGCATCAGATCGCGAGTTGGCCATTTGACGATAGATTTTTTTCCAATTAGTGTCATCAATTTTACACTTTCGAATAAACTTTTTATGAAAACAGAGCTCTTTTTTTTATTTATAACAAAATGGCAGCCAGTTCAAATTATGATATTACTTTCACGCCACCCGTTATATCTATTGGGAGCATGAAAGCCTTCCAGCAAGTATGTACATCGTATTGCACCATTCGTAATTGTACTATAACCATCGAAGGCTATAGTTGTAATGCGTCCAATAATACTGAAGAAATCTTTTCACAAATAGCTTTTGTTGGAGCAGATTTATTTTGAAATATCCAAACAGCTAACTCTAAATTTTATCTCCTATTAAAAAATAAATCATATAAGTTTTGATATATCCATAAAGCACATATTCTCCGCATGCTCAAAAAATCGTGCAAAATATTGTTGATTTCTTTTACACAAATGTCTAGAATTGATTAAATTGAATGTACAACTCAATCATTATATTTTATTAATGAACACTATTTTTCGATACTCTGCATGAAGTTGGTTCTTTAAAGATCCATGGACAAAGTTAAATAGAACTACCTATGATTTCTCATAGAGGTTATTCAATTCAAATGTAACTACAAAACGATACAATGTGTTCTTTAATCTATCGAATTTGTTAAATTCACAAATGAAGAAATATAGTCACAATGGCCTTTGTATCAAAACCGTATGTGCTTATTAGCAACCTGGTGAGCAGACAAATGTGACCACTCTACTGATTAGTATTTAATTCAAAGGAATGTGTCTCCTAATTTGATGACGTGCATATTTAAAAAGCTCTTATAAGTATTCCTAAAGATTTGAAACATAATGTATCAATATATAGGCATTGCAAAACGCTTTGTATAGGTATATAAAAATCCATTGTATAAATAAACTGTAGATAGTGAATATTATATATATATATATATATAGTTATTATTTGTATAAAATATTAATCTAAAACTGTTATTCAAATGGTATATTCAAGACAATTATTCTGTATTATTTGCTTTTAATCCAAAACCTTTTTTTAACTACTTGAGTTTATTTAAGTTTAAAAAAGAAATTAAGTAAAAAGTTAACCCTTTTTTGCTGAACTAAACGAGGTAAAGTGTGTTTATAAGTTACTTCATTTGAAACGTACAAAAAGAAAAACAAAAAAAGGACTAAATAATAAACATTATTTAATTTATTATACTCTGTTTATAGAATTGTTTTCTCGATACCTTCATTTTGAATTCAAACAACATTGAATATTTTAAAATATCTGAAATTACAATTAATAAGGCTCATCTATTTATCTGAATACATATTACCCAAAGATTTAGGTAAATTAGTAAACTGCAATAAAATGTTTTTTTAAAATTTTAAGAATATATCTTGATATCAAACAAATATAAAATGAAACAATCAAATATAATGAAGACAAGAATAATTTTAAAAAGAAAACAAAGAAGTTGCTCGTTGAATTTTTTTTAAATATAGAATATAAGCCAAATACAGACAGATTCTATTCTACATGCATGTAAAAAGTGATTTTTATTTGCATATTTTAACCAATCGAAATTGAAACATACAAAATTTACAAAAACAATCGGTTAAAATACCACCAAAATGCTAACATTTATTAAAATAGTTTGTGGAAGAAAAAATTGCTACAAACATTTAAATAATACATTGAAAATTAACTACTTCAATTGTAAAGAAAATAAAATATAGAAATTTTATCATAAAATGAAATAAAAGAAATTGGTTGTTAAATGACTCATTAAAACAAAATAATATGACTCCTGTACTAGATTGTAGATTTTATAAAACTAGAACAACACGAACTGCAGACAAGCGTTTGACTTTGTATAAAAGTTGCAGACTATATAAGATAGAGACGTGTAAAAGTAACAATTTTCATTACCCAACAGCTTGAACATTGTACATATCGAATATAAAGATAAGAATACAAGGTAAGGTCTTGGTAATATCAAATGTTATTTATAAAAAAAACATGAAAGATATTGTCATATCATAGTTTCCCGGAAAATAGTATTTACACAGATACGTCATTCTATTATTTATTCTTTAACAAAGAAAGTGTGTACGTTAAGTTGTGTTGCCGTATGAAGTATAAATGTATAGATACACCAAAGGCCAAACCCACGAAAAGAACGTATCAGGAGCAAATAAGAAAAGCAAAATTATGAAACTAAAAACTTATAAGATGAATCAGAACGAACTAGTAAACTATTCATATGTAGGCAAACTATGATATAACGACTATAAAAACTGAACTTTAAAATTATTTCATACTGGAAATTTCACAAGCTTTAGAACCTATGTTGGATGAAATTTAAGCACAAACTTTTTGGAAAAAAGTTTTATCAAATTGTTCTAAATGTGAATTAATTGTGGTATTTATTCGACCAAAATCTGCCTCCCAATCAAGTTTTCAGATTGAGAAAAAAGAAAAAATCTAAGTCCGACGAATTAATTGGATACAGAAACATTCTGAAATGAAGTTAATGTGTTTCATGCATTGAAATACTGGACACAATTGGATTTATTTGCATTTTTGACCAAGATTTCAAGTTTGGATATTATTGATGTTTCGCAAAATAAAACAATCAGTCTAAAAAATCTATAGATAAGAACCATTACTAAATAGGAAGTCCAAAATTTGATACCAAATGGGGTTATAGAAAAATAGAATTCATCCAAAAACCTATTTTGTCTGATCTCTTAAAGAGATAACAAAGAGAATATCAGCCTTCTGTAAGAACAATCTTTCTATAATTAAGAAAGTATTTATAAAGCAGCAGAATATTTTCATTAAAACAAATCTTCTCCGACTTAATGAAGTCCACATTGATTTTAGAATAACTTCTCCGAAAGATTAAAAATGAATTATCAAAAATTGTAGTTACGTGAGAACAAAGTTATACAAAGACTATAAAATAGATGGTTCAAACAATACTATACCATTTTCAACGGTATTCAATATTCCTAAAATAGAAGTGAATGCAGGTTTTAATTCTACAGATACAGGCAAATCGAAAATTAGTTAAATCCAAGTCTTCTATCCTCTATTTCTTCTTTTTAACTGGATTTTTTCAAAATGAAAAGAATTAATTCCGAATTTGTATACAAAACCATGCGATGTCTACAGTTATTTCAGGTTACCACTAAAAATTCAAAATTGCAAGCTAAATGACTCCATAAGATCAAGTAAAGGTAATTCATGTTTATGTTTGTAGAAATTTTATTCTTATTTGAAATTTGTAATACCTAGAATCTGTCTATGTTGTATGTTATGTAATTATGTACATCGTTAAAGATTTATTAAAAATATTTGCTGAAATAAGAAGCTTAATAAGGATAAAAGTGACAATCGCTTACCCAAATATGGAAGACTTGACAGAAGTCCATTGGTTTTAACATTGAAATTCAATACATCCTTCATATATGTTGGCAACTGGTTAACCACAGTAAAGTATCCAAAAACGGAACACGCATGTGTGACAATTATAGCCCACACTGGTAAACAGGTAAGCAAGGAGCGCCACGGTACATTCTTCGGTTTTTGACCGGAACCTGCACCCTGCGCTATTTTGGTTTCGATTTCCAACTTTTCTTCGGCAGTGATTCTCGGATGATCAGCAGGCGAATCGAACACTAAAAAGAACCACGAAACAGACCATACTAAACCTACAGCCCCTGTTGCGTAGAAGACACTAGCCCATCCCAACCTGTCAATTAGAAAACCGCATATCGGCATTGTAATGGCGGCTCCTAACGCGGACGCCATCATATTTGCTATAAACTTCGACCTTTCCATTGGGGGAATCCATTTGGCCGCCATTGGCGGTATGGCTGGCCACGTGGCACCCAAGAAGAAGCCCATTACACTTCGCACTATCACAGACGGTATAAGCCCCCAATAACATACCAGGGGAGTTATGAGTGTTAAAATGCTGGCACCCAACATTCCACCACCAAATATTTTTCTTGCACCAACGATTTCGGCCATTCTGCCACCTGGGAGCTCGGTCAGAATGTAGCCCCAGAAAAACGAACCTAGCAAAAGATTTTGGTCGTATTTGTTCCAGTGGAATTTCACTGATCCGTCATCGGACGGATCAGCCGTCTGGGTATTTGATGTTTGTGGCGCACTTGCGTTTAAAATTGCTGCCGTGTTGTTTTCGTCTAATGTGGTGGTTAAGTTGTGAGAATTTAATGTCGCTGTAGTCTGATTTTCGTGAATCATTGCCGTAATGGCTATCGTCAGGTTCACTCGTAGCATATAGTTGAACATAAACCCGAGGATTACCATAAAATTCAGTACTTGCCGACATGTTATCCTATCTGTAACAAAGAGAGACGTAAACTTTAGTAATTCATCCCATCTGTATAACTTAAATTTATTATAATTATAAACGAATTAAACGCTTAGTAATGGGTGTCCCAAGATTAACGCAAGATTTCAATTTGTGCAGTAAAGTGTTGGCAACCCTAAAAAAAAACAATTCGACAGCTGACAGTTTAGAGTTAGTAAAAATGGAGCGTTACACGATAGAACAACGTGTCTTCATTATTGAACAATATTTCAAAAATAATGAAGTCTGTCTAACAAATTATACGAATGATTCCCAGAAGTACCCGACCCAACAAAGAAAACATAAAAATTTTTGAAAGAAATATATTTATTTTTCAAGATAATCTCCTTTCAGCTCTTTACACTTTTCCCAGCGATGTTCAATAAGTTCGATACCCTTTTTATAATAAGGATTAGATTTTCGAAATTACACGAACCGATGGATTGCAAGAGGTTAAACAGTTGCTTGGTCGCCAAGATCACCAGACTTAAATCCCCTTGATTATTTTTTATGGAGAAGGCGGAAAAATTTGATTTATTCAGAACGACTAGTTGCTAGAATTATGTTTGACACAGAAACTAATCGTGCTGATCCTGAAACTGTTAGCCGAGCTACCTCTTCAATTCTAAGAGCTAGACTATGTACACAGCAACTGGGAGGACGTTTTGAACAATTAGTCCAATAAAGCGACTTCTTTTAAACGATTTTCAATGAAATTTTTCTTTTGCAACGGTACATAATACCCGCATTATCTAAAATTCCAAATGCTCAGTTAGTAGAGTTTTGGGCATATGTTCATTACACATTTTTAATTTGAAATTATGGCAGTAACACTTCTTTAAGCTGTGGTAATCATGGAATACCCGCTATATACATGGCGAGTGTTCGCAGCTTACTGCTGATTATCACATCTCAATTGCCATTTATTCTCATCATTCCAGTCGCCCTGTTGCAATTCTTAACTTTTTATTCCCCTGATATATACAGTGGCTAAAAAATTATGGATTGTCGTCAGGTAAGATAATTCTATTGACTAATTCTGAGTCGACAATTCTAATATAGATATTTTGAATTATCAGTTGTCAAGACACACTAAACCATCAATGTCGAAAAACACTACGCTGGTGTAATTAATCGTTTTATGCCAATATTTTGACTTATTAGTTTGAGCACTTAAAACATGCTAAATGAAAGAAGAATATTCCAAAAGAGGTGTAGGCAAATCTATACGTCAGGGAAATAAGAGTACACATTTTTGATCACTGGGCAATATTTATTGGTGTTCGGTTGGATTGTGTTGTTATATCCCCTATCTAGTTCTTTCTTCGCATCATCGGATTACCATTTATTACCATTTATTCTACATAAAACTTCTTGAATAATTTTAATAATAATAACGCTGTCAAATTGAACTAGGCTTCTTCTTGGTCGATAAAAATCAGAAACTTTAATAACATATCAGGTTGTTACATATGAAATGTCCGATTTTGTAAGGAATAAAAAAAGTCTACATTTAAAAAAATATAAATATTTATTCTGCAAAATAGTCTCCATTTACATCAATAGTTTGTTGCCAACGGCCTGGAAGCCGAAAAATTCCCTTTGAAAAGAAATCTAGGTTTTGACGGCTCACATATTGCTCAAACACTGCTATTACAGACTCCCGGTCAGGGATGTCCCTATTTTTTTAAGTGATTGTCTAAACTTCGGAAAAAATGAAAATCAGTTGGCGAAAGGTCAGGTGAATAAGGTGGGTGAGGAAGAATTTCGTAACCAAATTACGAAAGTTTTTGGATCGTCTGTCGTACAACATGAGGTCTTGCATTATTATGAAGAAGTATGGGTCCATGTCTATTGACTAGTGGGGGCTGCAAGCGGCTCAATTTTCCATGCATAGTTTCCAGTTCGGCACAATAGGACGCTGCCGTGATGGTTTCACCAGGTTGCAAAAATGAATAGTGATTAATACCCTTACTGGTTCACCATACAGTCACCATAATCTTTCGCGAGTGAAGTGATGCTCGTGCATGCTGTCTTGGTGCTTCACCTCGATCTAACCATTGTCCTGACCGTCTCCCATTATCATAAAGTATTCACTTTTCGTCACACGTTACCACTCGATGAAGAAACGGTTCAACTTTCTGTCGATTAGCCAAAGAGGTAGCCACCTCTAATTGACGGAGCTTAGTGGCTTCCGTTAATTGGTGCGGCACCCATCGATCGAGTTTCTTCACTTTGCCAATCGAAGAAAGGTGACGACTAATGGTGGCAGTGGACACTTGAAATGTTTCTGCAAGGCTACGCACTGTTGTCGACGGATTACTTTCAACTTCTACACGCAGCTCGTCGTCATTAACGGTGCTACGCGCATATCCGCGAGGCTCATTTTCCAAATCAAAATTTCCCTCGCTGAATTTTTTAAACCATCGCCGTAATGTGCGTTCATTACACATGGTTTCACCGAACGTCTGATTAATTTCTTGCGTTGCTGCAGCTGCATTTAATCCCTTTTTAAATTGAAAGAGGTAAATTGCCCGAATATCTCTTGCCGACAGCAATTCCATAGGCGAGACAAGGACAGGTGTATTAATCTTTCCAAGAAATGGAACAGGTACACACTTCAAAATAAATACCCTTTTCTACAAATACAATAATAATTTTCACCAAAAACATACACGTCTTCACACAGGTGCGATTCAGTTCAGACTGAAGGAAAAAACGGACATTACATTTGTAACAACCTGATAAAATTGTGTTAGTATGTGATAGATGGCAAATAATTTACTGGATAAAAATAATTTGCTCCATACTAAATTGTTTGTTATTTTATTTAAAAAATTCGCACTTATTGGTTACCAAATAAATATACTTTTAATTCCAAAAGAGTAGATTATTTTGAATTTGTATATTTTACTTTGTAGCAATTGTTTAAAGATCATTTTATTGTGACAAACAAATATAATACGTTTAAATATGCCCAATCTTTATTCGCCATATGTCCATTGTTTACAAAAATAACCTCAATGAAACAATAGGTGAAACAATAACCTTTTTGTCTCTGTAACTTTCCTTGTACTTGTTTATATTTCAGATGCACGTAAAGTGTCGCCTGATCTACATTATACTAAAAATAGTTAGCCGGGCTTCCAAGCACACAAGCGTTTACTAACCGACATAAATTCGAATGTGCTTTGATTTGTTATTTCTTTCCTTTGATTAACTTGAATTAATTAGGGAAACTTGCAAATATGATCCTTCCAGTGAACTACACGTGCCTAAATACGTAGTTACAACACTACTTATGTCAACACCGTGACAATTTAGCGTGTGCTTATGACGTTATTGGATTCTGCGCGGGAGTTTTTGGCTCTTAAATGATCTGTTAAAAAGTTTTATTTTAAATAACTTATTTTTAGTGTCTCCGATGTTTGGAAATTTGTTACGTGAATAGAAGAGTGCGATGACTGTGCACATTTTTAGGTCAATTTGTATTGTCGGATTTTTTGTTTTTAAATGTGGTATTGAACTCTAGTAGTGTTTATATAAAATAATACATACAGTTTATAAAAAGAAAAAAAGACGGACTTAAATAGATATTTTCTTATATTCTTTGAAAAATACAATGAAATTTAAAAACTAATGAATAATACACAAATCTCGGAAAAAAACAAAAATGAATATATATAAAACGACATATACACTACCGGTCATATTTATTTGCCCACACCAATTTTAGGTGTTTCCTGAAATACGGATTGTCTTTCGAAAAATCTGTATTATAATTATTCAACAATATTATTAGTGGAAGTAATTCCATATGAATTTCTACGAAAATCTTAAATTGTTTATGATATATCGTAAAGGTGTCATAAATTGGAAAAATGCCATGAATATTATATAGGCTAATCCCTACAGTATTAACAGTTTTACCTACATTTCCGAAAGGTATTACCAATATTGTGTTATTGCACTAACTAATTACAATATTAGGATGTATTATTCAAAAAGGAAAATAAATTTTATGTCAGTCATCGTTCATCTTTTGTTGCGAAAACAGTGAAATAGAGAGTTATTGTAAATATTTTAATGCAATGTCGAAGACGAAGGAATTATCTATTGAAGTGCGTGCTATGACAATTGCTTATCATCGTACGGGTAAAAGTAATCGCGAAATCGCAAAAGAATTACGATTAGATCGCAGAACCGTTGATTATAAGGTTAAAAAATTTGAAGAAAGTGGTACATTTTCCAACAAAAGAAGATTTGGACGACGCAAAGTGACGACATCTGCAGATGACCGGCATCTAATACGGATAAGTAGACGCGATAGATGAAAAACAGCACCAGAAATTGCTGCTGAAATGAATAGAGCGCGTGCTAAACCAATTAGTGTGTCCACGGTACAGAGAAGGTTAAGGCAAGCGGGTTTATACGGAAGAATTGCTCTGCGAAAACCACTACTACGAAAGCAAAACAAGATAAAACGACTAAATTGGGCTAAAGAACATAAGAATTGGACGATTGATCAGTGGAATAATGTGTTGTGGACAGACGAATCGAAGTTTGAACTTTTCGGTAGTAAAAGGCGAGTATTCGTAAGAAGATCCGCAGGAGAAAGAGTACTGCCAGAATGTATTGCGCCTACCGTAAAACATGGAGGAGGTTCAGTAATGATTTAGGGGTGTTTTGGTGGAAGATCTGTAGGCGATCTCGTCAAAATTGATGGAATCCTAAGAAAAGAAGGCTACAAGGAAATTTTAGAAAATAACGCTGTTCCTTCAGAACTAAGAATTCTTGGCGAAAACTTTGTATTTCAACAGGACAACGACCCGAAACACACTTCTAGATTGTGTGGCGATTACTTGCGTCAACTAGAAGAGCAAGGGCAAATCTCTATAATGGTATGGCCAGCTCAAAGTCCTGATCTGAACCCAATAGAGCTTTTTTGGGAAGAATTGGACCGGTAGGTTCGAGAACGTGCTCTATCATCCACCACTGTACTGTGGGAACAATTTCAAGAAGCCTGGGCATAAATTACGGAAGATACACTGCAAAAATTAATTGAACGGATGCCGCGGTTATGTGCCGCAATTATCAAAAATAGAGGTGGGCACATTGATGAGAACAAAATTTAATAATAATTAATGATAAAGTTTTTTTATAAGAAAAATGTAACTATTTTATGTTTATTTTACACTATTCTATTGGTACAATAAATAAATTTTCAGTACACATTTGATAGTTTAATAATTTTGGCTAAAACTAAGGGTGGGCAAATAAATATGACCGGTAGTGTATTTATTAAAAGGAGATTACACTGAATAATATTTTCGAATTTTATTTGGCTTCTTATTTGGCTAAGAATTAATTAAGACATCTTAGTAAATGGAAATCGAAATACATTTAATACTAATATCAACGGTAATAATATTTATTTCAAAATTGTATTTTAAAGTAAAAAAATTTCCAACTGACAACTCTAATATGCCCGACGTTCTGTATTAATAATATTACTACTATTTTCGACGGAACAATTTTTTTAAATACCAGTACTCCCTGTTCTAAAATGTATTGTAAATATCGACTTGAACTCAATTTAAAAGGGTTAGCATTTGCGTTTATGTACGTCATTGTTATTGGTTTATTTATTTGGTCAACATATTAAGGATTGTAAACACAGAGTCGCTAAGAGCTCGATCATATTTTTTTTTTAATAACTACGTTCTAATTCTACTATCTTTTTTAGGACACCAGGCAAGTATGGGTTAAAACCATTTCATAATGCGAATCTAAATTTGCTAACTGTAAAAGTCCACAATTACGATGAGGATTTAATTTGACATTTTTTATTAAATAATTTATAAAAAAATTATTATTAATTTTATATTATTTAATTAGTAACTATTAATATTATATTTAGTACAAGCAATTTATTTTTTAAGCCTGTCAAAGTTTAATTTTCTTTCGCGGTTCTTGTTAAATTTAATAAACAATTTTTTACACCAAAATATCAAATTTGATGTTTTACTATAAGCCAGCATATTTACACAATATACAAGGGTTATTTTCAACGCTGGTCTTAAGGATTGCAAGGCGCCTAGCGGCAGGTTCTTGCAAGACCCTGGCTCTTTGTGCAAAGTACATCAAATGTAATCATAATGGTACTTGCGTTTTTTTTGTACTTGCAAACGCAAGGCCCTAGCCGGTGGCCCAATTCGCTCCCCCTATCATCACTTATTATTTTTTAAATAAGGTCTTAAATAATGTGTGAATGAGAGTGAAAATGACGCGTGTCTGTTCCCAGCTTGCTTTACGTTCGTTTAGACGCCATTTGCTGCCATATCGTCTGTCTGTGTGCTGAGGTGTAGCAATTTATAATGTTTTAAGAAAATTGCTTCGCCCGCCGACTATGAGATACACAATTCGATTCTTGAGTGCAAGAAATGATAATGCTATGAGTAATAGTAAAGTTTCAAAGTGGATAAGAATGTTCAAGGACGGACGGGTTAATGGCACGAAGAGCCACGTCCAGGTCGACCTTTTTTGATTTCAGAAAATTTGGTCCGTGTTCACGAGAACCGACGATGCACGATTTCAAAATCATCATTTGATTTTTCACAGATTTCAAGGTCAGTTTTGTACACCATTGCTTCGGAAACACTGAAGTATCGAAAATTGTATTGTCGGTGGATTCCAAGACTGCTTTCTGACGGTCAGAAAACAAAAAGATTAGGCTGTGCTTTATCATTTTTAATTGTATACGATCAACAAGGAGATGAATTTTTGAACCACATCGTGACAGGAAATGGGACTTGTGTGTTACACATGGCTCCTGAATTCAAGCGACAGTCAATGGATTTGAGACATACATTGTCACCAACCAGAGTGAAAGCCAAACAAACAACAGAGCCCAATCGGAGAAATTTCGGCGCTTTAAATGATCGAGGGGTTTCAGTTTTTGAGTTAACTTGATCTTGTAAGGGTGTAAGCCAAGATCTTTACGTAGATGGCGTGGAATCGACTGATTTGGATCATTTTGAACTGAAGTACTGAAGCCCAATCGCAGAAGTTTCGGCACTTCAAATAATCAAGAGGCTTCAGTTAATTTGATCTTGTAAGGATGTAAGCCACAATATAGTTTGAGAGATTCCCAATTTCTGTGAACGGTGTGGAATCGTCTAATTTGGCTCATCTTGAACTGAAGCACTTACGGCTGCGATATTTTCGGTATTTCGACCGGTGCGTTGTCTCAGTAGCAAAGGAATATCCAATAGTGAATATTTTGACTCGAATTTATCCAATATAGCACGCAGTCTGTCTGGTGGGACGATTATTGCGACCAAAAATTGGAGTAAGCGCTCTTAAAGTTGCGACCACCGACTCAGAATTGCGGTAGTAGTTTTTAATAATTTCCAAACGTTGCTCGTTCGTGAACTTCATCATGATAAAAATGTTAACCTTTATTTACATTTTGACGCTGATATAGCTTGAAAAACGTTCGAGGGTGCGTTCCTATTAAAAGACAAAATTGTTATGTCCCTATCGGGAAACTTGTACATACGTACTCACGCGTTTACTATATCGAATCTTACCCTATCGTGCCGATAAAAATTTACCGCTCTAGTCTTAGATATAAAATCTAAATGTTTTATTTGGGTCACTCGTAAACACTTTACAAAACATAGCAAAATGAACTTCCAGAAAAATTTAATTTATTGTTAATAAACTTGTTAATAAATAATGAAATTATATTATCTATCAATAATTAACCATTATTGTATATATGTATGTAACAATTTAAAGGCTTTTGTTTTCCAATAAGTAAAATGTATCCACTTTTGATTAAACATCGAACAATAATGTATTAAATTACATAACGCATTTTTATAATTCAATTGTTTTCGTACATATAAAGTAATCGATTTCGTTTTTTTTTTTTCTAAACAAAGCGCAGTTAGTAAATTCTACAAGAAAAGAATCTGTTGTTAAAACGCAAAACATAAAGAATGCAATTCATTTTTTTCCTTTAGACCTCCTGTCGCATTCGTTAAAATGCAATAAGAGAACTTTCAGATGGGTATTGTAAAAATAGCTTGAAACCAGTTTTCCTTTTCGCTTACATGTAAATACGCACAAGTTTCAAATACATACATACATACATACATACATACATACATACATACATACATACAAGTGAAGTTTAGTTTCACAAATAACGAGGATATCTTGGTCCGACAATATAATTAAAGATCGAGCTTTTAGTTATAGGTAATATGTACTTATAATTACGAAGAAAACTAGAAAAGTGTTTTACCTAACAATGAAACAAAAGACTTACGGTCTGTTTTGATATAATCTCCTTGAACATCAACGCACTTACGCCACCTGTCCTACAACTTTATTCCATCTAAAGAAAATGATTTCTATTCGTCTATAATTTCCTCTTTTATTTAATTGTTGAGATATAGAGATTAGAAAAATTCTCAGCACAAAAAGATGTGAAACGTTTGAAAATGAAAATTTGAGCATATACAACCATGCTCAGATGTATTAGACACCCCAGGTAAAAACCCTTTTCTCGGTATTATCCAAGTCTGACGGAAATTAACCGTAAAAATAGTTAATGGTATTTACAGAAATGTGTTTTTGAATACCCTAGTTAATCCCCTATTGAAAAGAATAGGTGGAAAGGGGAAATTGTGGATTTTAGAAATTTAGTGTCATTTTAGCAATGTGTGAGCAACGTGCGTTTCTGAGTTTGTGGTAGAGATCAATTAGATTTTCCTATTTTTTCACGTTGTGTCAGTTATTTGTTGAAGAAAAATGCCTAAAACACGCGAGTTGTCGATAGGGGAACGCGCCCAAGTAGTGCTACTGCATTCCCAGAAGTTATCAATAGCTGCAACTGCAAAAAAAAAATGTTCGCGATGTGCAGTCCGTACAACCATTAGTCACTATCAGGAGAGTGGTTCGTTTGTTAACAGACCAAAAAGTGACAGAAAACCCTGTACCTCGATTAGAGAAGACAGAATTTTACAAAGACTGGCTCTCAGTGATAGGAAAAAATCGTCGAAACAGCCCGCCAGTGAGCTGAAACAGTGTTATCGCGTAACAATTTCTGCGCAAACAGTGAGAAGGCGTCTCCAGCGTGTTGGTTTAAGAGTGTGTAAAGCCCGACGTAAACCGCTTTTAACTGACGCTTATAGAAAGAAGCGGTATTTATGGGCCAAACAACATGAAAATTGGACAATCGAGAAGTGGTCGAAGATTGTTTGGTCTGATAAATCGAATATCGAGGTATGTAAGTACATCTTCATGACTAATATTCTTATCGTTGTATGCAATTCAGTCTACATGTAACATTAAACAAAATTAATCCTGTC
The DNA here is from genome assembly GCA_031893035.1 of Dermolepida albohirtum. Taxonomy (NCBI): domain Eukaryota; kingdom Metazoa; phylum Arthropoda; class Insecta; order Coleoptera; family Scarabaeidae; genus Dermolepida; species Dermolepida albohirtum. Next base: position 56,898 of record JAVIWB010005441.1, read on the forward strand.
TAAGTGCTAACTTTCTTCTTTTGCCTGGCAGCTTTGGGGACTACCTGGGACGCTATACGTTCGGCGTAGGCAAGGGGAAGCTTATGAATCACAATGTATCATTCCCACAGTAAAATTTGGAGGTGGTAATATCATGGTTTGGGGTTGCATATCTGCATACGGTGTTGGAGAAGTGTACCTGTGCGATGGACGGATGAATAGCCAACGCTATTTAGCCATGTTGGAGGAAGTATTAGAACCGTCTGTGCTAAAACTATTCGACCAGGATATTCCACAATACATTTTTCAGCAAGATAATGCGCCCTGCCACAAATCGGGAGCTGTAATGCGTTGGTTCGAGGAAAACACAGTGGAGGTATTGGATTGGCCACCACAATGTCCCGATTTGTCGCCCATTGAAAATTTGTGGCGTACCTTAAAAACTAAAATCACGGAACATAAATGCCTGTCAAAATTATCAACAAAAATTCGCGAAATATGGGCTGCAATACCACCGGCAGAGTGTTACAATTTAGTAGCAAGTTTGCCTCGACGAGTGCGAACTGTCATTAAGGCCAAGGGCGGGGCGACAAAATATTGATAAATTGTACTATATTATTAAATAACACTTTGTACATAATTTTCACAACAGTTTTATTTTCCTCACCTCTCATTTGACTGAACTATATAAACTATATATGTATGTATGTACATAAATTCGTAAGGTGTCTAATACATTTGAGCATGGTTGTAATTGGGAAAATTTGTATGAAAATTCGTTTATTCGCTTAAAAAAAGAATGTCTTCTTTTATCGCTAAATTTTAGCAGCCGTCATTCCAATATAAGGGAAGACTTTTTGTAAATGCGAAATTCAGAAAAGAACTTCGAGTAGAACCTATTTAAAATGGTCGGTTTCCAACATTTTTGGCAATACGAGCCTACAATATCGTACAGCATGCAGTCTATTAAAGACGATATGTTCAAAAATAAAAATTTAATGCGTTTAAAATGGATTAAGAAAGACACAATTTCTAAAAATACATCTTACGAGATTTTGTGAAGTGAATGCTGACAATGAATTTGCCCAAAAATTTTATTTCTCATTCGGCTTTTGTATAATAATTAGTTAAAATATTAGAGGATATAACAAAGTGTTTATTAAACTTTTGGTTTAGCAGCATCCTCTTCAAATGTTTTAAAATTCAATTGTCTCGGGCAGTATAGAATGGTTCAGCAATTATAATAGTAAAGACAGTAGCTATAAAATTATGATGCTCGATGGTTAGGTTTAAGTTTGACATATAAAAAGTAAATTTTGAAACTTTTACCATCAAACACACGCGAAAAATTGGACAAATTTTCAGCGCGAAAAGATGCAGATGAAACATTTGAAAATGAAAATTAGGGCCTGACATTAAATTGAAATAAATTGGTTTATTTGGATAAAAAAGAATGTCTTCTTTTATTACTAAATGTTAGCAGCTGTCCTTCCAATATAAGGGAAGGCTTTCTGTAAATGCGAAATTCAGAAAAGAACTTCCGGTGGAACCTATTTCAAATAATTGATTACCCACAGTTTTGGAAATACGAAGCTACAATATTATAACGCGTTGGAACCGCGTCCGATTTATTCAAAATTCTTCCGTTCTGTTCGCAATATATTCAGTGAATTTTATAATCAACATGATCGTCCTACTCAATGAACAAATCGGCGTCTTGTTCAACAATTTAAAGCAACTGGTTCAGTAGTAGATCTTCCAACATGTGTACGTGGTCGACACTCCAAATCAGCTAAGCCCAATGTCTCTATGTCTCATCGATCACAAGAAATTGATTCCTCAGACTTCAACACTGCGAATTATGAGAAGAGACTTGTGGTTGGATCCATGCGAGATTCAACTGACGCCAGGACTGCAGCCAAATGATCATACAGAGCGTATAGGTACATTTTAGGCTTTTGACGAATTTGGGCCGAGCAAAATCCACAGGGTATTCAAGAGCTTCCGATACATGCAAAAAGTGATAGTCTCGTGATAATTTTCAGCTAGCAATATCACTGAGCAATATTCCTTTCAAAGTGAAACCAATGATTACTGTCAGTGGCCTGAGTTGGAAGGTATAGATCTTGCTAACATGTGGGTTCAGTAGCATAGGGCCACTTGCCACATAGCGCATTTAAAAAATGATTTATTGAGAGAAAAATTCAGTGGGCTTATTATGTGTGTTACAAAAAATTCCGATGTTTATTGCTCATCAAGTTCTTGCGACTTGACGTATTTTTTGTGAGGCTACCTGAACTCACCCGTTTATGATATAAACTGCGATCTATTACGATTTATTAGAGAAAATGAACCCAATTTGTGTGCCGAAGTACTCAAAAATTGAATGTTTCGTATATGCTACATCAGACGGAGCCGAAAAAGAAGATTTGAGTCTCTCTTAGACGTCCGAACATAAAACTAATTCACATTTTTGTTAAAAAAAAATAAAATTACCTCTGATCTTTTACTGCGACTTGTGTTATTTACTGACTTTCAAAGATGTCGCAAACTTATTAAAAAACTCTTTATAAAATCCTTGATACAAACCATAAGCAAATTTAAAGACGTCACCTTCTGTACATAATGAAATATTTTATACAATTATACAATTGCAACAAAATGTCAAAAGCTAATGTATTTGTTAATAATTTGCATTAATTTTTATTAGTAGAAGTGAATATTGATTCTGCGATATCTATTTCAATCTGTTAAGTCGCAAACAACAGCTGCACTTTCGCAGTTTTAAATTAAGCCCTAGACCAGGTTATCGATTATTTGGTTAGTATGCAGAACTAGACCCAATCTATTTAGTCACAAACAACAGCAGCTGCACTTTCCTGAACACAAGTACAATCACTAGACCAGGTTATTGATTTTTCGATGGATATTACACAAAGGATATAAATAATATTGCCATTACAGAAAGGGCTTGGTGTAATTTATCGTCTTTAAATTCCCATTATATATTTTTTTTTGTTTCTTACGAATATTTTAATATACTTTTTTATAGTATTTTGAAGTTTTAAAATGTAATGTGTGTTCTTTAAATAGCATAACTTGATTTGACTTTTTAATGCCGTCTATATTCATGGACGTCGAGTCAAATAGTAATCCACACAATTCACTTGACAAATCGAACGAACAACGTAGATGTAAAAGAAAAGGAGACTATTTATAAAGCCGAAAATCAAGGCCAATATTTGTTATACAAAATAAGGACTATAAAAAGAAAATGCTTCAAGGTTGAAGCAAAAATTGTGTCTAAATTTGCTTTCGCCATTTGCATAATTTGCAAAAGATGGTCGAGGGATAACAGAAAGAATTGCAACACTGAAAATTCTATATTTATGTGACTAATTAAATTTCTTGTTCGTCACTTGGGTTACTTTAAAATAATAATGAAGACGGATACAATATTTTTATTACAAAATAACTACTTAGTAATCAAGATTCTGACACAATAAAATGTAGCAGTTTACATACACAATAAAATCATTATTTGGCATACAGAGGTCAAAAACAAATGTTGTTATGATGTCAAACACTAACAGTCGTCTGACTCATTATAGCATGAACCAATAGAGGATCTGCTATTAACTCACTTCTTCTCTGCATCTCCATGGCATCTTCTTGTAATGATAAATAATATTAAGGTTATGTGTTACATAAATAGTTCAAAAATGCCACCCTCCTTAGCCAAACAAAATCCTAACCTACTCTAGTATTTCTTGTTGTGATCGTTTCGAAAAATTCTCAAAATTTGTTTTGTTCTAAATTGTTTGCCCATTCGAATTGGTACAGCTTTCCTTATAGATAACCCCAAAGAAAAAAAAAAGTCGTAAGGAGTGTGGTCAGGTGATCTAGGTGTCCATTTTGTCGTACCATTTTCAGTAATAATACGATCAGAGAATGAGAAATCTTTTATTTAGATATTGGTCTGTCATAGAACCAAAGTTCCTTCTTCTAAGAACTTATTTGAATATGTAAGCTATTTCCTGAAATACTTACCTAAAATAAGTATCATACATACATATACACCTGTATTTTTTTAAATTTTCGGTCGTAATAATCGGTCCACCAGATAAGCTGTGCGTGCTATAGTGGATAAATTCGGGTCAAATATGCACTATTGGATGTTCCTGTGCCGGTATGATAACGCGTCGATCGAAGTACCGAAAACGTCGCAGCCGTAAATGCTTCATTCAAAATGAGCTAAATCAGTCGATTCTACGCCGCTCACAGGAATTGGGAATCTCTCAAACCACATTGTGGCGAATTTTACGTAAAGATCTTAATTAATTCAAGAATTGAAGTCTCTTGATTATTTGAGGCGCCGAAACTTCAACGACTGGGCTCTGCTAAATTTGAAGAAAATTCTGAATTTCATCGAAAAATTATCTTCAGCGGTGAAGCTTGTTTTTGGCTTAATGGCTTCGCCAACAAGCAAAATGTGCGTTATTGGACAGCAACGAACCCAGATGTACTTCAAGAGACTCTATTACAACCACAAAAAATAACAGTGTGATGTGGATTTCATTCCGGAGGTATGATGGGACCATATTTTTCCTTGATCAAGATGATCGCGATGTTACGGTCAATGGAGTTCGCTATCGTGCCATGTTGGAAGACTATTTTTTGGCCAGAATTGAATGGACTTGACATCAGTGATATGTGGTTCCAACAAGATGGTGCCACATGCCACATAGCTAGTCATCAGTTGATCTATTGTAGGGAACGTTTGGTAACCGTGTAATCTCTATAAATGGTCTGGTCGAGTGGCCACTTCGTATTGCGATTTAACGCCGTTGGATTTATTTTTATGAGGTTACATTAAGTCGTTGGTATATGCCAACAAGCCAATAACGTTATAGGACTCAGGGACAATATCGAACGTGAAATTGCCAACATTGCGGCCGATATATATGAAAGAGTGGTGGAAAATTGGCTCAAAATAATCGATAGCTGCGAACGTGCTCGCGGTGGTCATATGAATGAGATCGAGTTCCATACTTAAATGTAACAAGTGTACTGCACCTGGAATAAATTTCAATACAATATCGCAATTATTTTAGTTGAATTTGATGGAGCCTGTGGTTGATTTACTTAATCACTAAGGTTGATATATAACCCCTTTCCACATTAACTTTTGTAATTCGGTATACGCATTTCGACAACTAAGTTGTCATGATCAGCAGACAATTTCAAAGTGTCTCACCTGGTAAAACACGGCGAAAAACACCTGTACGAAAAACAAACTTCGTACGCGATCTACACCGCTCAGAACCAAGATGTACACTGTGTGTTTGTTTCACAAGATTTTTAAAAATTATTTTTACTTAAACTAGGATGAACGACATTGAAAAAAGGGAAATACGGACACGACCGATAAGTGCCTGCATGTGATTTATTAATAAATCACATGCAGGACAACTTAGTTGTCGAAATGCGTACACAAAATTACAAAAGTTAATGTGGAAAGGGGTTATATATCAACTTTAGTGATTAAGCAATTATTTTGTTTTATTTAAATACGTCGATCATTGTGGTTTAAGATTTTCATGCTGATACTACTGCACTACCAAGATGATGGCAAATGAGATAACCAGGAATTATCTGCCTTAATATTTGAAATTTTCCAGAAGACACAAGGTTTATTTTCGGTGTTACTGGTACTTTAGATGAAAACCACATTATTATCAAGAAACCAAAGGATCATGCAATAACAAGGGCTTCAAATTTTCTTTCTTTCTCCAGATTATGTTAAAAAATAAGATTATTTTTCTCCAAAGAAACGTGTCTAATTTACGTTTTTTTCCACACTTTCTACTTTAATAAGAAAACAAGATAAATGATCAGCGAGTGTCTAAGGAATAAAGAGAACATTCACTATATTCAAATGCATTCAATTATGTTACTTTCACATTTATAAATCAGTTCAGTGCGTCGATAGTTAAATAAATCAAATATTTTACGTACAAATTCAATAATATTTATTAATATAATTAATATTATAATGCATACATACCTATCAGTCTTTTTTGCGTAGTGGCTGAAGCCATGCTATGTTACAAGAACACTTCTAATAGTCGAAGATTCTTCTTCGAGCTAGATCTGTTGATCTGCAACAAGTAAAAGAGAAATACCTTTTATTTTACAGTTTTATTGAAAAATGTTCGTCACATGTTTATAAAATCATATGCAACCTTAACTCATTCAGCTCACTATGTCAAGGATTTAAGATCTGCAACGGTGAATTACACCGGGTTTCCCAGATATCGTGAGGAAAGAGCAAGGATAATTTAGTGAAACGTGAACAACATTTAAATACATGAATATAGTAAGATAAGTAAATAATACCCGTCAATTATTATCCCCGTCTTTGGATAACATTCTAAACCAGTTATATTTATACATGTTTGTACATAAAAGTTGGTAACTATATATATATATATATATATATATATATATATATATATATATATAAGCACTTGAATATATGTACATATGTACATTATGTACTTATGTATCATATGTACATAGTAGGTACTTTTCCGAATGTAAATCTTTCCAATAACTCATAATTACGTTTTCGTGTTTACATCGGAATGTGTACTCTTAGTTTTTTGTTAATCGATGAGTAATTTTCATGTTGTTTTGTATCCGTGACGTCATGAAAAACAAACTGTTTAGAGATTGTAGAGAACCTCCTATTTATGGTAAATTTATTATTTCGAAGATTTTATTATGTAAACATACTTTCATACATTAATAGGTATAAGACAGTTCTGTAGTATTGTTATAATAATCTAACACTGCTAGTTAGAGCTAAAACCGAGAAGAAATTAAGGAATAAATAGAATTGACACCTCACAAAATAGAAGCTGTACCAATAAAAGAAAAAAAGTAACAGAGATTATTCCAAAGGACGTGAATTGCTTAGGCATATGATTTAACAAGCAACTGTTTTGCGCTACTGCTACTGTCTGTCGCACTGAAACTGACAGACAGTAGCAGAAATTGAGCCCTGAAGATGTCCCATACGAGTGGGTACAGAACGTCGGCAGTTATACCAGTGACGCGGTTCCAGCCCGGAAGCAGATAGTATAGACCACGACCGCGGAAGTCTACGTACCAGATTATTATTGTTTCAGTTCTTCACTGAACTTTCCGCAGCTATACGTTACCCATAAGAAAGACAAGCGACGACGTCTACACTTGCTGTGTCTTACAGAGTCCACGCGCAGCATAAAAACATAGGATGTGACAGATGTGACCGTAGAAAAAGAACAATCACAACGGACATGAGGAAGAAATAAATACAGGAAAATTAACTCAATGTATTAGACAAGAGGGAAAACTAAAATAATTCAGATTTTTGTTAATAAAGTTGTGTCAATTAAAGAGAAGGAAGAGAGACAAGAGATTTGCCCACATACATATGTACATGATATAGCAAAAACAAACCAAGAGTCAGACATTCTGGCCACAAAGATCGGTCCGAAATTAAAGAAGGGAGTTTTGATGGGTGTACGGTGCCTTTCACAGCCTATACCAAAACCCTACACTACTGATAGGGTAGAGCCAAGCACTCAGTGTACATAAAAGGTTCCTCAACATAAAAGAAAGAATATGTTATAAGAAATAAAAACACACATAGCATATAATATAAGGTGTGCCATGTTAACTCAATCCATCGGATAACTTTAGCCATTTATTTTCAGATCGACTAATGACAACGTTACTTTTCAAACATTGATCCGAGAAGGTTTTTTTGCTATGAAACAGTACACTTAACCCAAACGGGTTCAGCTGTACATTGAAAACAACTTCTCGATTACGAAAAATCAACAAGCGCTCCGTAAAAAAGACATACCAAAAGTGCACCTTCAAAAAATACTATAAAGCATTTGCACGAAAAATCAATGAATAGTAACATAGTAACCTCAGCAATGCCAGGTATCTGAGTAAAAAGCATCCAAAGCGATACGATGAAAATATTATAATCATACAACATGGTATTGAGAGATCTCCATCGACATCAAGTCTACGTCGGTCTACGCACCACTTTCAGAAGCATAATCCGAATTGAGGCATCCGGCACATCACTTTCCGAAGCATAATCTGTTTGGTTTTAAATTGTTCTCATACGAAATTCAAATGACTCAAGGACACTAGCCGGCTAATAAGCCTTGACGATTATTGGAAATTCATCATCAAAATAGACAGCGAAGATTTTTAGCCGAGATCATCATAAACGTCATTTCACACAAAACGGAACTGTAAACAAATAAAACTGTTGTCGGTTCTACGGCATTGAAAACCATCAATTCATTCATGCTGAGCCCCTCCACAGTCAAAAAAATGATAGCGTGGTACAGAAATTTTGTGGATAGGATCATCTATTTCAAAGATAGCGATGGTGTAACGACTACCATCACTGGTGAGCATTATCGAATTATGGATTTTTAGAGCCCATTGCTCATGACAACATGTAGCACTTCGTTTCAAGAAGATGACACTACAGTCCGCACTGCCCAAACCAAAATCGATTTACTAAATACATTGCTTCCTGGTCGTCTCATTTCAAAAAATACTGATTTTGATTTGTCACTGTATTCGCCTGATTCGCCACTTCCATACTTTTTCCTGTTGAAGTATTTACAATCTATGATCAGTATCAAAAAACAAATACGATGCCCTAAAAGCCAATATCCAATATGAAATAGCCACTATATAGACCAAAAACGGATGGAAAATGTCACAAAAATACACTACGCCATGCCAGCCAAGGACGACCATTTCGCGATATCATATTTAGGAAGTGATAAGAAAATCACCATAGAGCCAAATAAATACCTATTCACTTGAAGAAGAAGAGTTTCTTTTTTTACCATTTTTTCAGTAGCAAATGGGCCTGATTAATACAAAACACCTGTTACAATAACTTCATTTCTATACTATATTCATTTATGCAAGATACTTTTTGTAAATAATAAAATAGAAGAATTTTGAAGGATGAATGGAAACAGAAACACAGTTGTGAAGATAGAAAACTAAGAAATAAAGAATTTATATTCAAAATCTGTTCTGAGCAATCAATTGCATATTTTTTTTATTGCTACGTCTCTTTGGTGGTTATTTATTCACTGAACAATGAATAAAGCGCTTTATTATCATTTGATATTATTCTTTCAGTGCTAGCCACTAATTTGTACACTACATTTTCTTTTGTTCCGGATAAACTGTCCTTTCTTCCAAGAAGATTTTACTATGGTATATTGATATATTGGGTTGGCAACTAAGTACTTTCGGTTTTTACTAATAGAGAGCGTTGCTTTATTTTTTGTATAACGTATGTTAGTGCTGTACTTTACCGTTTCTCGCGTGATACTAGTCACATTGACGTAACTTCAGAAGCAAGTATGAGTGATTTTTATTAAAGCTATTAGTTGTGGGTTAATTTTAAATAACTGCAGAAACGAACATTTTGACATATAATACTATTTTATTTCCGTAAAGGAAAGAAAGCTGCTGCGGCTCACAAAAAGATATGTGAAGTTTATGGTGCTAAGTGCTTAACAGAGCGCACGTGTCAGAATTGGTATAAAAAATTCCGTTCTGGAGATTTTTCCCTCAAAGATGAGCAACGTTCTGGTCGGTCTACTGAAGTTGGCAATGACCAAATCAAAGTCATAATTGAAGAGGATCGTCATATAACTATTCGAGAGGTTGCGGAGAGGCTAGATATATCGCACACAACAATTGAAAAACATTTAAAATGTCTTGGGCTAGTTAAGAAGCTTGATATTTAAAAACCTCACGAACTGAAAGAAATTCATTTAACACAAAGAATCAACTTTTGCGATATGCACCTTAGCACCGAAATGAAACAACCCTTTCTTAAAAAGAATCATCACTGGTGATGAAAAATGGGTCCTGTACAGTAACATAGTTCGAAAACGATCTATTAGCAAACACGATAAACCAACTCAAACCAGATCGAAAGCTGAATTGCATTAAAAAAAGATCATGCTGTCAGTTTGGTGGGATTACAAAGGTGTTGTGTTTTTTGCTGCACCAAGGAACCAAACGATCAATTCTGATGTTTACTGTCAACAATTAATAAAACTGGATGAAGCAATCAAAGAAAAACGGCCAGAATTGTCAAATCGGAAAGGTGTAGTTTTCCACCAAGATAATGCAAGGCCTCACACATCTTTGGCAACTCGTGGGAAACTAACGGAGCTTGGCTGGGAAGTGATGCCACATCCCCCATACAGCCCTGATCTAGCACCATCTGATTACCATTTATTTCGAAGTTTGCAGAATTCTTTGAATGGTAAAACTTTCACAAATGACGATGACCTTCACTCGCACCTGGTTCAGTTTTTTGCTGATAAGGACCAGAAATTGTATGAGCGCGGAATCATGCAGCTGAAAGAAAGATGGCAAAAGGTCATTGAGCAAAATGGAAAATATTGTATATAATTGATTGAAAACTATTCTTTGTTTAAAAAAAAGTGTTTTATTTTATACTACAAAACCGAAAGTACTTAGTTGCCAACCCAATAGTTTTTTGTAAATAATAAAATGGAAGAATTTTAAAGTATTTGCCAAAGAGAAACATTTTGTGAAGATAGAAAACTAAGAAATAAAGAATTTATATTCAAAATATGTTCTGAACAATCAATTGCATAATTTTTTTTATTGCTACGTCTCTTTGATGATTATTTATTCACTGAACAATGAATAAAGCGCTTCATTATCATTTTATATTATTCTTCCAGTGCTAACCACTAATTTGTACACTACCTTTTCTTTTGTTCTGGATAATTTATCCTTTCTTCCAAATAGATTTTACTATGGTATATTGATATAGTTTTACTCAATCTTGGAAGTTCGTTCAATGCAATATTTTTCCATCTTCCTCAATAACACCTTAAAGGTATATAATATACAGAGTATCCTTTAGATTGTTTATCTGCCGCTATAAACAATGCAACATTGTTATAACCACTCCACGAAAAAGATTGTTTCATAAATAAATCCTTGAATTATGATCATAGAACAAGGTCTATCATGATCCTTCACTGACATTGACGAATTATCTTTTGATATCATTAACATGATAATAGAAATATTTTTCTTTTATCTTTTTATTTCATCTTATGCATATCTGCAACTGCAAGTTATATCTTTGATTGTATCCAGACAGATTAATAATTTGAGAATTTGAAGTGTTTTCAATACAAAAAAAAGATATCAAATACTTGATGCTATTTTAGGCATACAATCGAATCGCTGATGGAAAATAACGGGGAGTAATAATTATAGAATTGTAACTTGTAACTATGGTCTCTCGTAAACATAAGAATGCGCTTTAATGAGCACTGTGTAATTAACTAAAGTTAGAAATATCTCCCATATTATTATATATAATAGTGCAACGGCCTTCGTACAAAAAATATGAATCGACGGAAAATAACTGTACCAGGAAACCTGTTAAATTCTTTGGGGAACAATTCTAGTTTTAAGTTGTCGAAATTAACAAATTCTTGAAGGTTCATTATTGGAATTTGATAAATTTAGGTCATTAAACTTGTTTGAAAAATAAATAAAATAAGTTAAATGCTATACACAGTCTGTCTCATAGAAAACGGAACTGTTTTAAAATAAAAACAAAAGCTTACTATTTTGATACAATTCATTTATTTTATTCAAAGTAGTCGCCTTCGGCTTCAATACAAAGTTCTACACGATCAATTAGTATGTCGAATGAAGTTCTAACAAGTGTCGAACGATGAGATGGTGCATGATTCGGCTTCAATACAAAGTTCTGCACGGTCAATTAGCATGTCGAATGAAATTGTAACAAGCGTCGAGCGATGAGATGGTGCATGATCATGTATCAAACGCCAGCTACCATTTTCATAATATCGAGCGCACACACGACGAATACGCGCCAAAAGATGCATCATAGCACCAAGATAATATACAGCATTCACCGTTTGACTAGTTGGTACAAACTCTTAGTGCACTATGCTTTTCGAATCATAAAAACAAATCAACAGTGTCTTCATTTTTTAGTTCTCCAAATGGCTTCTTTTCGGCCTCTCTGCACTTGGATGCTTCCATTCAGAGCTTCGACGCTTAATCTCTGGATCATACTGAAAACACCACGTCGCATCGCCAGTTACAATAGAATACCTGAAATTTTCGTCCTTGTTTGAGTCTTTAATCAAGTCTGTACAATGTTGAATTCAGTTAACTTGTATGGTACAAACCTTGCACAAATCTTTCTCAGTCCCAAATGCTGTGTCAAAATGAGATGAATTGATTCTTTGGAAATATTTAATTTCATTCCCACGTATCGCAACGAGGATTTCGACCCATTTCTGATAAATTTACGCTCAAGTTCGATGTTACTTCCGTAACCACAGATTTTTTTGTACTAAGATGTTTGTCGTCATTTATGTCACTTCGACCGTCTTTAAATCATTTATACCACTCATACACACTCGTATTTGATAAAGACGCATCGCCATAAACTTTTTTAATCAAATTAAACGTTTCAGTAAACGATTTACCGAGTTTAAGACGGAACTTAATATTTGCTCTTTGTTTGAAAGTAGTTTTTTCGACCAGTGCCAAATACACGCTGTTACTTTATGCGCAATTTCTCTGCTTTTAATGATGCAAATGTCATGATACTTTGACATAACATTAGTGAAAGATCTACCTTACCGACACATATTATTTTAGTAGGTGGCGCCACTAAGAATTACTATTTTTTATAAAAGTTTGGTTTTCTCTGCGACAGACTGTGTATATATAATAGCACTTTTTTTAATAGGAAATTTGTATAGTGATTTATACTATTATTCTAAAAATTACTATTCAAGCATAACAAAGGTATTTAAAATCACTCACTTTCGCGATATCTTTCCGAGTTTGTAATAAGATATTTATAATATTGATTTGTGTATAGTTCACTTCAAGATATATTAATTTGACTAAGTAATCAGGTAAATACTTTTATAGCACCCTTGTCGTGGGGACTTAATTCAACGTAAACACACCTAAGATGTGAGCTGTTGTTTACTTCAATAGCAAGAGTGGTATTAAATGAATTGTGTCTAAGTAAACGAACTTGATTTGGTTATTTATGCATATTAGTTCTGTGAATTAAGTATAATAATCATGACTTAATATCGTATAAATAAAATTGCATTACAGCTTAACATTTCTTATATTTAAGTAACACAGTCTATATAAATTGTCTTTAATAGCAAAATATAAATTATAAGGTAAGAAAGCATGTATTTTATTATAAGAAAATATGGAAAGCTTAAGACGAAGACAATATTAAACAAAAAAACTGTGACTCGGTGACGGACAATGTAAATATCGGCACTAGAAAGATTCATCTGTTAGTTCAAGTTAAGCAAATACTGTTAATTGTGTATAATAATTTACATGAAGAAATTGTAGAAGTTGCAGAACAGGCCATTATAGAAAGAACGTTGACGTTAACTGCTGCTCGCTACAGCACAGTTTATATTTGACACATGGTATTTCAGAAAGTATTACAGAAAGAAGAGTTGGAAGTGATAAAGGATCTATAAGGAAAATACTAAGTTGAAACGTTGATATTTTTCGACGAACAGTATATAGTATATATAGTATATACAAGCAGGGTGAAGCTGCCATATTAAATAGCTTACAAAAGAAAGATAAAGAAAATAACGAAATAGAAGCCGTTAGAATAACAATATGACGAACATTAAAGCAAAATGGTTTCCGATTTGGGACTATTGTCCAAATCAGCTGGTTGTTCATTGATGAAATCGACAAATGAACGACGTTTTAAACGATCTAATGGCTTCAGTTCCTGTGTTATTCGAACCTTACATGCTTTCAGAGCCAAATCCTTGTGCAAAATACGCCACGTTGTTGATCCACTAAGTCCAAGTTGTTGTAAACGTCGTCTAATGGACATTTCAGGATCTTCAGCAACACTTTTATGAGCCAAATCAATATTTTCTTGTGAATGACCACTACGACAGTATTTTTCACTTTTTTGATCTTCCACGGAACCGGTCTCTTGAAATTTTTAATAATTCTACCAATAGTGCTTTCAGATGAACGATTGTGTAAACCATAAAATTCACGTAATTTTCTAAAAACTCTTTTCACAGAACGCTGATTTTCATAAAACAATTCAACAATTTGAACGCGTTGTTGTACCGTGTACGGAGACATTTTTATAAATGTCATACATCACACTTTTTAAATGCCCATTCAGTGCGCCATCTATATTTTATTTATTCTTAAAGAAAAACCGTGCAATTTGAAACACCCTTTAGTTTGATTTAAATTTACCAAATAATAAGACGTTTTGTAGTTAATTATTATTTTAATTAAAAGAAATCAGCAAGCAATGCATTCATAATGATAATTTAAGACTGACTAATATTTATTTTAAAAGGAACATTAATATTTGCGACGAAACTAACAATTCTCTTTAGAAAATCAATCGAATCTAATCAGAACAAGAAAAAAATTAAGAAAAAATTTCATGTTTTCCACATTCTTCTTTTAATATTTTCGAAAGTAATCAAAATATCTTCGCTAACATTATATTGTTATGCTTATTATTAGAGAAATTTCAAATTGAATCATTTTCTTTTTTCTTACGACTCATGAAATCATATAGAGGAACGAGAATTCATATAAAAAAATCATTACTTTTCTAATCTAATACTCTTTTTCATTTACAATAACTAATTTCATTTTGACACGGTTACATTCTCGATTTAAATTTCATGGCAAATATCAGGAACGCAACGGAATAAAAAGGAAAAATACCACACCGTAGATACGTTGTTATATAATAACTAAAACGAACGGCTATATGGTCATTAGCCTGCAAGAATTTCACATTTCCCCTTTCTCCCAAACTTCCTCAGCAGTACTAAGTGACAGAGGCAGATTTTCAACGCATTCCTCGACCAGTTTAATTTCATCTTGAGCGTTTAAAGTTCGTCGACCTTTCAAGCAAAAAGTGGTACAGCAATGCATCGACCCAAAATTAACCATTACTTTTTGAATATGTGGCAAAAATCGTGAACTGCACCGCATATCGATTATTGTTTCGACACTGCATAATATTATAACAGTCGGAGATCGATCGGTGTCTGCATTCACTTTTAGTTTAGGTATGTATGATAATTTGAAATAATTGATTGGAAATAAGAAATAATCGATCATTCTATGAGTTTTCCAATACGAAGAACTTAATATACGAAAAGGTTTTCTTAGTATCTATTAGTAGAATATACACAATCGCTCATAAGTATTTGGTCATCCTTGTTTCATTACAGTGTCTATAGAAAAGTTGAAATTATAAAATTTATTTCTGTAGTAAGAAATAGTTTCATAGCAAACATTAAAATCTACAAAAGCTTATTCACAAATAATTATG
>JAVIWB010005443.1:0-73116 GCA_031893035.1 Dermolepida albohirtum
ATTGACCACTTGGAAGACAACATTCGCCGCGTTATTGCCGATATACGGCCAAAAATGTTGGAAAAAGTCATCGAAAATTGGCCCTCCAGATTAGACTACGTCCGAGCCAGCCGTGGCGGTCATATGCCAGAAGTCATATTTAAATTATAATGCCAGAAGATTATCTTTCGAATAAAGTAAATTTCATGTCAATTTAAAAAAATCATATTTGTTTTATTCCATTTCAAAGTTCTATACCTCTAAAAAAAACACCCGTTACATATTCTCTACTTTCATTCTATTTTTTATTTTGAAAATAATGTTGATATTAAGACAATTCTGGGGAGTGTTTTTATCAAAATATTTTAAGAATGGAAAAGCGGTACCAAAGAAATTACTATTGGATAGAAACGTTGTGGGTGTAATTTATGAAAAAGTACAATGTTTCAAAATATTTTTAGCTGTGAATAACTGTAAAATACAAATAGAAATGGTTCAGTTAAAACTATACGAAAGCTAGCAAAAATATGATACTATTTATTATTGCAGTTCATCAAAAACATTTTTATAAAATCTTTTTCAAATATTTAGTATTTGAACTACACACTGTTTATGCTTTTCTTGTATATAAAAATCACATTCGAAACCTGTTTGGCAACAATAAAATAAAACTAAATACATGTTACAGTCAAAACAGTACGGAATCAACTTTATTACAAAAGATTAGTTCAAAATGGATCTTAACTGAAGTAAGACGAACATGCATTAAATTTTTTAATGCAACCTTTGAATAACATTTCGTATATCACACTAATTACATACGACTGTTTTTGTAACTAAAATGAAGCAAACTACAATAGAAGTATGACAAATTGTACTGCGCAATTTAGCACAAGAAGTTATAATGAAATTAAAAACACTAACAATTACTAATACACCGAAAAGTACACTCCAATATATTCTTTAAAAAGTAAAAGTTTGTGTGAAAAAATTTAGGAAGATACTAAAATATCGGCATGAAAAGTTGCTAACGACACTAGCAATCGTTTTTAAAAGCATGTAAGTGCTGGAGTAGTGAGATTTTCTGGGAAAATAATTTTGATCGATGAACAGCTGTTACGAGCTGTTTATCCACGAAAAGTTATAGTAAATGGATACTGTTTGAGCTGCTACAAAGCATATTCCACTGCGATCAATCCAGATCTACTATAATCCTTAAGTTTCTGACCTCACTTTCTTTTATTACAAACAGCTTATAGAGGGATTTTCCTACATAAAGTATGTAAGTGAAAGAAATATTTTCATCAGTTGGAAAGGTAAATGTATTGCGATGGCGGAATCAAAAAATAAATATAAAGAAATTAAGATCTAGAATGAACCCTATGGTATTAGGTCAGTTACATTATAAAGCTGTATATCCCCAATTGGTGTGTGCAACTTAAAATTCACAGGTTATATTATGAATAAATAGCAGTACCTACAGATTGTTAAAAATAATTTGCAACCCATTGCGCGAAAACAAAATCCTCTTTCCATAATGACCCGATTTCCTTCTCTTTCGACAGTTATCCACATATAACAAAAAAATGGGTTTTGTTTATTACCTAAACGTAACAGAAAGCTAATCTTGTTCGCCTAATTTAAATGTAATTAAGTATTCACTTAGAAACAGGAATATGAAGTAGAACTCCAAACAAAAAGTACATGAAAGAATTTTTTAAAATGAACGGTAGAAAACCGCAACTCCTCTTGCGGAATCTCTGGTACAGTAGGTGTGCTGAGAAGCTGACAAATGAGAAAAGACATAGTAGTAGTACCTACATATTGTCCAACAGAAATATTTCATTTACATGGTAATTCACTAATATTTTAATTATATATTTTTTAAACATTTAAATAACTGTCTGCGATAACGTGCTAACCTGATAGTGAAGTTATGCGTATAAAGTTTTGATATTAAGTTCTTAGTTGCGACGCTTCATGGACACGCAACGCGCTTGTCTGTTAAACTAAGCATTGTAGCTGGCTCGTATCGGTTTGTAATTCAATCGTTTAATATTGGGTCTGGGAAAAAGTTCGTGGCGTTTTTCCCGATAGATGGCATTGGTTGCCGATAACTAAAGAACAACAAGTCACAGCGACACCACCGAGGGCTCGTTTTTTAGATGACCTTCCGAACGTTAGTTTGAGCGTAGAAACATTGTAATCGGTGCAGTGGTTGGAAAGTTATTCGCACTTGAAAATGGAGAAGAATAATGAGAAATTTCGCTATATTCTGCAATATTATTATGATAAGGGGAAGAACGCTGCGCAGGCTTGTGATAAAATTTGTGCTGTGTACGGTGAAGGTACTTTATCGAAATCTGTTGCGCGGAAATGGTTCGCTCGCTTTCGTTCTGGAAATTTCAATGTGAAAGATGAGTCACGCTGCGGTCGTCCAATCACTGAAAAATCTGATGAAATTCTTGAAAAAGTCCAACAAGATAAGCATATCAGCAGTGTCGATATTGGCATGGAGCTAGGCATTGACCACAACACTGTTTTGAACCATTTACACAAAGCTGGTTACAAAAAAAAGCTTGACGTATGGGTTCCTCATGAGTTGAGCGTGAAAAACATGATGGACCGAATTAACATCTGCGATGCGCTGCTGAAACGGAATGAAATCGAGCCGTTTCTGAAACGTTTAATAACCGGAGATGAAAAATGGATTACGTACGATAATCGGAAGCGTAAAAGATCGTGGATAAAGGATGGTGAGCCGTCACAAGCGTTCGCTAAGCCAACATTGACGCCAAAAAAAGTGATGCTGTGTGTATGGTGGGACTGGAGGGGAATCGTCCACTACGAGCTACTTCCAACTGGTCAGACGATTGATTCTCAACTCTACTGTGCACAACTAGAGAGATTACGCCAGGCGATTGAAAGAAAACGGCCCGAATTGATTAATGATGTCTTCCATCATGACAACGCCCGACCACACATTTCTTTGATGACCCGTCAAAAATTGAGAGAGTTTGGTTGGGAAGTTTTGATGCACCCACCTTACAGTCCGGATATAGCACCCTCTGACTATCATCTGTTTCGATCTCTGCAGAACTCTCTCAATGGAATTAAGTTGGTTTCAAAAGAAGCCTGTGAAAACTACTTGATTCAGTTTTTCGACCAGAAACCACAGAAGTTTTTCACCGATGGGATCATGGATCTACCAAAAAAATGGCGAAACATTGTCGATAATAATGGAGCATATTCGGTTTAAATGAATTCGTCCACGCGCCATGCGGGGACCAGTTGAATTTTACTGAAAAAACGCCACGAACTTTTTCCCAGACCCAATATATTCCGATGTATGTTTCCTGAAATACATACATCACATCGTTAGTTATAACGAAATTGTAAATTATTATTAAATTCAGTTAAATTATATATTAAGAATGGATGCGATTTTATTTTGTTCCTTTTCAGAATCATTTTGCGCGATATATCAGGTTTACTTGTACCAAATTAAAAAAATTTCTTTAAAAATTAAATAATACAAAAAATTAAAAGTACACATAGAACAACTATTTTTGAGAGAAAAAAATTAAATTAATTTCACAAAAAATCGCGTATTGTTGCACATGCTAGAAATCTTGTTATAATTGTGACACATCGGGTAAATAGTCTAGTAGTTTACTAGCAATAGGAAACAGCATCTTCGAAATAATATAGGGGGCACAAATAACGTAACTTCAGAAACTGAAGATGAACATCAATTTTATTTCGTAAAAAGCAAGTACTACCAATAGTACTCCTGACTCTAAACATATAACTCCAAACTTTGCGAGTAATTCCTTGTGACCGCGTGAAGAATAAGGACCATTAATCGGAGTAAGATTTTTAAAAATTTTTACTGAGTATTTTCGAGGGTAATTTTATTGGTCTTATAAATAGAATTCCTGATTAATTACGTGTATTCACATTTTGACCCAACTAAAGAATATAGAAACTCTAAAGTTTAAGGTAGCTAGAGAAAAACGTTTCTGGTAATGAAACAGAAATTTTCGCATTGATAAAATGAGTTTCCCTGGCAAACTGTTTTAAACCAGTTACTTAGAAGCTTAGTGACAGTGACGTTGAAAAATATGTACTTGAGGATTTTTAGATGGTTTATGTCATATGAAGTATTTTCAGAATATTAATCGGGTATTTGATTGTAATATTATTACTGTTCTTTAGACTAAAGCGATGGTGGAATGAATTCCTTTAAATGATACATTTCGAGTCTATAAACTAAAAAGGGTGGTTGCTACCTAAAACAGAAATTGTCTTATTTGAGATATAATTAAAGAGGACCAGTACATTTCAAACAGAACTGAAGGTTAACATGAAGGCAAATTAACAACATCCTAAACAAATATTTCAAGGTATGTGAGCTCTCTTACAGTTGTATTTGCCACAATTTGGGTCCAGTTCAAAAAGAGCACAGTGTGAGATAGTGCAGATCATCACATCATGTAGTGTACATTATTATAGGTGATGAAACTTGAATATCTTGCTACAATCGAAAATTTGTTTATTTGTAAATGATTAGGGTCCGACGAAAATAAAAAAATTTCAAAACAATATGGTCGACACATTTTTTGGAATTATGTTTTCACTATAGCTCTAGCGTACTATCGTACTATTAATGCAGGATTATACATTGCAGTTTGAAAATATCCGCAAAAAATATACAAAAGCGCCAAATTGCGCCATGCTAATCCTCGGATTCATATTGCTCTTCGAATAAGGAGTATTTGAATGCCCAAACATTGAAATAATGACATTCGTCGTATGATACAAACCCAACATGTAATGATTTCTTTTTGTTTCCACGTGTAAACGATAAGTTGCAGTGTTTGCATTTTACATTGTCGGAAGAAGCGATTTGACGCATTTAAACAACCTAACGCATAAAAATTGGGGACAATATTTTGAAGATTGGTTTCGCGATTGAAAAAATGTATTGACCGTAGAGCGGAATTCATTGAAACGATAGAGATAAATGTGTATTGTCAAAAAATTGAGTATTGCTATACTAGGCTTAACAGAAAGCAAACATGTTCAATTGCTATCAACCTGGGCCGAATCCAAAAAAATATCAAGTAAAGCAGAGCAAATAAGAATTTTATTGTCTAAAATATATAAAAATATGGAAAAAGCATCGATAAGTATTTCATGAAGTTTATTAAAAAAAAAACTTCAAAATCAAGACTAAGATAAACCAAAATTTCTTCATCAATATTAGTTCATTTTATAGGAAAAAGGAAAGTTCCTAGTCCATTGTTGCCACGAATCAAATATCACGGAGTTTTTCTCCGTTCTAAATTATTTCAAATGACAGATATTGGAGTTTTAAGCATTAATTTAAATTTTAAGTAATAAATCTTTTTATGCTAACACATCATTTGTCGTTTTAACATAACACTATTTACGCTCCTGCACTCAAAATTACAAGGCATTCTTTTCGTCATAATAAAATATTAAAAAACTACGAAATATTAAAAATAACACTCGGATGCCTATCATATGCTTTGATTTAAATTTAATTGACCAAAATGATTACAACATAAAGAAGAAATTCGTAAAAGTTGCGCACATGTCAAAGTCGACTAATTTTAACATCGTGAGTAATGAGTAAACCACCGCCTAACCATATGAAGAATTACCAAATCGGAAACTCCCTAGGACGTCAAGAGATCGCTATCTAAACAAAAAAAAATACAACACACATAATTAACATACCTTCTGTGATCGAATATCTTAATTTATTCGTGAATTAGTCCAATAAATCTCAAAAATAACAATCGCACAATCCTCTCTTTAGACGAAATAAGATACAACACAACACGCGTTTGCTTATAACACTAATTTACTAATGAAACAATGATACAACAATTGTTTATTACAGTCACTTATTATCATATTTAGTAAAGTTTAAAAATGTTTTGTACATAGCAGTTTTGTAATAAACAATGAGAACGAATACAAACACAAATTACATGTTTATCACCGTTTGAAAAGACACGCACTCTAAAACTTCAATACTGACACTGTATTTCTGTTGGGCTACTGTCACTTTTAAAACAATTCCGAGTTTGTACTTGCTTTGGTGCGATGTGGTGGGGATGTTTCGAATACAAGAATTCCACGAGCAAGCAGTCGTATCGCCCGTCAAATGTTTATTTTACAGCATCTTGCGAGTTTAATTCGTGCGAGCGAGTTTAGTAGATAAATCCCGAAATAAAAACGATCAAGAATAACAAAAAACAGAGACAGATGGGGTAGACACCATTTTTTTCTTGTAAAAAAATAACTGAAAAGCTTAAAATGTCTGAGGGATAACATTGATTGACTCTTTGGTCTTCAGCGTGTAAGCTTTCAGGTCTGAAATCCTTTCACATTTTTTTTCAAAAGAATAATACACACGTTTAAATTCTAAATATTGAATTTAAATCATTCTCAGAAAGCTTGGAAGAAGATGTCGATTTTGTAGAAAATTTAAATTATAATAAGCTAGTTGCAAATATTTTATTATTACGTTCAATTTACACAATCTAGTCATAATACTGTCAATGGAATCTCAATTGTATAAAATTATCAGCCAGAGAATACGTCATATAATGTTTGGTAGCCCCTGATTGAACACCATTTATACTATGCAGTGTTTCAAATACCATAATCGCACTCGAAATAATTTCTCGCATTATTGAGGAAGATTTAAGGTTTACAAAAGGAGCAAACATCACTTTTTAGCACCAACTTTAAAAAAGAAAATCACTTGAAATCCTCTGCGGAAACAAACGATTCCATAAAATGAATACCACACACAGAACAATTTATCTCATTATTGGGGAAGATTCTTGGCATGAGGGATCAGAAAGGAATCTAACACCTGCTTTTAACACCAGCCTTACATGCTATAAGAATCGAAAGAGCGAAGTTGCCATTATGACAAAAGAGGGTGCCGTTAAATCTTATTCTCTGACGAAAAAATCCTCGCTATAAATGATGGAGGTGTATGCTCAAAGTTCCCTACACACCCAAAAGATTTAATGCTGCATACCAAACGAATAAAAATTGAAAGATCTGATGCCAAAAAACAATATTCCATATTTAAAATAGACATTCAGCAGTACAGATTTTAAGCAAATTGAAACATGAGGCGAAGTCTGTTAGAATTGTTCCAGAGTTACGTGTTCGCTTCAAGAAAATTGAGACAGTTGCACACCTGATAACTGCAAAACGCTAGACGACATTTTGTCGAGAAGCACTGAAGAAATTCTCTTCGCATTGCTGTTTGAACATAAAAAAAATTTTAGTCCGCATATTTTGTTTACGGCGTATCGTAAAAGTTCTGATAAATTCTCAATAGAAAATAAAAGAAATAATTAAAATTAGTAAAAGAATTTGAGCGATTTTCAAAAGTACATAATATGCCATGTGTCGACAAACCCATTAAAGTGTTTTCTTTCCTTGAAAAGCAGATTATAAAACGTGTAGCTCCATATAAACACATGTTTGTATACACAGGACTCTAATATTCGTTTTTTATGTAGTTATAAAGTTCATTTATAAAAGAAAATTCTAACATCAAACACATTTTTTTGTAAAAGGAAAAAACCTAAAAATAGCAGTCACGTTGAGGAAAACTAAAAATAAATCCGTGCTGCACAAACATATACAGAGTGTACATACACAAAAATTTTGCGAGCTCAATTTATGTTTTAAATTTTCTTAAAGATATTAAAGCTATTTTGAATGTTAGTGGTAACTCATCGGTTTAACATAAAAACGTTGAAAAGTTTAATTTTTGGACGTAGAACTACATGTACGTAATGATGTAATTGCTTATTTAAAATGAATAATATATTTTCTTCTAAGAAATTAACTTCCATGAAAAGAGGTGATAAAATCTGTTTATATTTTACACAATCAAATTTGTACATTATTGACACATTGCGAAGAGATGTTACGAGCGTACCTTCGTAATTACAGTAGTAAAATTGAAAACTACGTTGGATACAAAATAGCTTTGAACATTTATTGCAAATTGAAAAAATGTTATCACTACGAATAAGGGGAACTGGAAATAAAATAATTCTAAATTCTCATTAAACAAATATATTTGTTCATGACCAAATGTTATACTTCTCAGGTTAGATGTTTTCGATTTCTGGATACTACCTAACGGGTGTTTTTTTTAGAGGTATAGAACTTTGAAATAGAATAAAACAAATATGATTTTTTTAAATTGACATGAAATTTACTTTATTCGAAAGATAATCTTCTGGCATTATAATTTAAATATGACTTCTGGCATATGACCGCCACGGCTGGCTCGGACGTAGTCTAATCTGGAGGGCCAATTTTCGATGACTTTTTCCAACATTTGTGGCCGTATATTGGCAATAACGCGGCGAATGTTGTCCTCCAAGTGGTCAATCGTTTCGGGCTTATCGGCGTAGACTAGTGACTTCACATATCCCCACAGAAAATAGTCAAGCGGCGTTAAATCGCACGATCTTGGAGACCAATTCACGGGTCCGAAACGTGAAACTATGCGGTTACCAAACGTTTCCTTCAATAAATCAATTGTGGCACGAGCTGTGTGACATGTTGCGCCGTCTTGTTGAAACCACAACTCCTGCACATCATGATTGTTCAATTGAAGAACGAAAAAGTCAGTAATCATGGCTCTATAGCCTGTAACGTTCTGGCCAGCTTCGTTTTTAAAGAAGTACGGACCAATTATTCCACCAGCCCATAAAGCACACCAAACAGTCAGTTTTTCTGGATATAACGGTGTCTCAACATACACTTGAGGATTATCATCACTCCAAATACGGCAGTTTTGTTTATTGATGTATCCATTCAACCAAAAGTGAGCTTCATCGCTAAACAAAATTCGATTATGAAAATCGGGATCAACGGCAATCTTGTTTTGGACCCATTCACCGAATCTACGCCTTGCTAGGTGATCGTGTGGCTTCAATTCTTGCACAAGTTGGATTTTGTAAGCACGCAAACCTAGATCTTTCCGCAAAATCTTCCATAAAGTGGATGGACACATATCCAATTCCTGTGCACGATGGCGGATAGACTGATTCGGGTCTTCCTCTACGCTACGCTCTACAGCAGCAATGACTTCTTCTCTACGCTCTGTACGACGTCTCTCTGGATGCGTGTTATCATTTAGAGTATACGTGGTGCGAAAACGTTCCATAGTTAATCGAATTAATTGCTCTGATGGACGATTATGTTGACCGTAATATTGACGTAGTGCGCGATACGTATTTCGAACAGAACCATGATTTTCAAAATAAATTTGCACAATTTGCAAACGTTGTTCAGGCGTCAGTCTATTCATGTTGAAATGACAAACCAAACTAAATATAAATCACTTAACAGCTGACAAAATGGCCGCCAGTTAAAAAAGTGTTGCCAACTTAAAGTTCTATACCTCTAAAAAAACACCCGTTATATAGAGGTTACCAAAATAACTTCTACATCTATAAATTAGAGAGTATCAAAAAATTTGCATTTCAGTTCTGTCTTCCTTCTTTCAATTTGTAGATTGGTTAGAAGTGTTTCATCTATTCCTATCGATTTTTTTCTGGCTCATATTTTCTTTTGCAAGTTCTCTCAAAGTGGCACTCTACCTGAGATGCGAACAAGTGAAATATTAGTTTAGATTTTATTTTGGATGGAGTCATAACAAATATAAAATTGCAGTTAAGAAATACGAGGGTGGTTTGATAAATATTTTAAAAAAGGAATTTTAAGTTCTTCTAGAAGAAAATAATTTTATTTTCCAAGAAGGCAACGTTGAAAAATAAAATTATTTTTTTTTATAGATGCATTGCTGAATTTTATTCAGTCGGCAAAATAGTTTTTCTCAAAGTCTGAAAATTATATTGACGGGAGCGATGATAGTTATTTGATGCCCTTTGTGCAATTTTGCTAATGTGATAGTCTAGTTGTACATTGTCTTGGTAAATATATTTTTGTGTCTTAACCCTCTGTTACTATTTCTCACTGCTGCAAATACTGTTTCTTTGACAGCTGCAAATAGTCAAAGAAACAGTAACTATAACCTCTCCAGACAATAAATTTTTTGGTGTATTTTCACCAGTTGCTTTGGCGTTTCAATTCAAACGCATAGTAGTGAATCTATGTTTCGTTCGCGGTTATGAATCGATGAGAAAGTTCTTAGAATTAAGATTAAACTTAGCAAAATATTACATTCAAAAGTGGTTTCGCTTGCGTTTTTGGTCGACAATCAATATTTGCAGCATTCATTGTGCCCTTACTTTTTCATATAGAGTCTTTCATGCGGGATATTGTACATTCGTTCAATTAAAATATCAAGAGCCGTAACAATTTCACGCATTTTAACTTGGTGATCTTCCTTAACAATACCCTGAAATTTACCAATGATACGCCGCCATGGTGATCTAAACTTTCATCTTAATACATGTTCAACATGATTTAATAATAATAATAATTAACTCAACAATAAACAGTTTTTCAGCGATGGTGCAAAGTTTCTATGAACTTCAGCCAGTTCTATTTTGATCTGAACTATCGTTCAGTTCTTTTAGATGGTAGTCTAGAGTCACTCAAATCTACCTTTATACTATGTCGTATGACAGTTAATAGTTCTAATTTCATTTTGGAAAAAAATGAGCGATTTGAGTACTCCAAATTTTAGAAAAGCGTACAGTTTCGTCATATTTTACTCTTTTATTTCTATAAAGGGAAGAACATGGGTGTCAGTACCAACAATGGTTCTCGAATTTCGCTTTAATTTGGACAACGTTTCTCGATCAGAGAAACCCACGGCATACGAGACCAGAGATTGTAGAAACATTAAGCATTCATCATTCAAGCGCTTTCGATTACATGAAAAAGCTGGGATGTGTTAGCAAGCTTCATATTTGACTTTCTTGTGAACTCAAGATGGCTCATATAAACATCAACGATATGATTCTTAAACTTGAAGAAAATTATATTTTATAAAGCAACTGATAATTGATGATGAGAATCAAACTTCCACTACAACAGGTCTTTTTATGAACGAGGAATTATGAAGCTTGCCGAAAGATGACAAAAAGCTATCAAAGAAAGCGGATAATATAAAATTGATCCTTTTTTATTTATAAATGACCTATAAAAAACATAAAAAAATTCGTCGTAACCCAATTAAAATTTTTTTAGCACTTTTCTCAATTAGTGTTTATCTATTTTTGTTGTCGACTGTTTCTTGTCCAATTTTGGCTTATGCAGGTTCGTGCAAATCTCAAACGTGAATCTATTTTGATTTTGTCATTCAAGAAACATAAAGTCAGTGATTTACATAAACAAGACTTTGGTAATTAAAGGTTGCAAATTTAATTTTGGGGTAAACATAGTCGATATCTATTGTTTTCTAAATCAACGAAATAGTTTCACTATGTGCAAACACTGTGTGTTTTCTATTACTCACGTTTAAGGTTTTCTAAATATAGTATGCATTTGCAAAATAATGTTCATATTTTAAAAAATAGCAATTATCAATGATTAATAATATAGTTATTTTTATATTCTGTACAATAATTCAAGAAAACAATAATCGCGGGCGACATTAAATGATGATGAAGATGACGTTGATGATGATCCTCCGTATCAATAATTGTCCCGGTCTATTTATAAATTTCAAACTGCGTCGCCTCTCGCACAGTTATCTGACCGATTCCTGTAATGTAGGCGCCTCCATCGCCTTAAAGACAAAATAAATGCCAGCGCACGTCTTATTCTTGGCTTCGACTGCGGTTCCGTCTGGTCTGAGCAACTTGATACCGACGGCATGAATGAACGCGGCTATTGTATAAGTTAACCCTTCCTATACACTTGTCCATTCGGTCGATTCCTCCTCAGCTAGCGTAAAAAATCATTATAAATCTATGGCACGAATGGACCGTGTCAAATAGTTCATTTTCTGTAACACGTATATACCGTTACGCAGACGCGATTGTCTAAACAATAAACTCATATTGAATTGTGTAGTATGATACGTGTAAATACATAAAAAATAATAATACAGTGACTTAATTTTAATATTTTATTTGGAGTTCTGTTTTAATAAAAAAATTTGTAGGTAGTAAAGGCGATGTTTTCGCAAAATACAAAAAAATGTTTCAACGCGACTTTTCAACCAACTTTATCAGTTCTCGACTTAATGTCGTTGCGCTTTCTGTCTGACATACATACACTACCGTTCATAAGTATTTGGGCACCCATATTTTATAAAATTATTTGAACAGCATAGCTTCTAGGAAATTCATTCTTGTAATATTGGATAGGTATAAGGAAAGTATTAAATCTACAGGAACGCTGCATAAGTAACATTATGTATTACTTTATTACCTGCAATAAACCAAAATTTGTTATTGGGACTACCTGGGGATTAGCGCAATAAAAGTTTCTCGAAGTTCTTGTAATTGTCTTTCTGTGAAGGATACTGAAGGATAAGTTTAGTAATGATGTTTTAATGACCTCTCGGGCGAGTTTCATGTTATATTTTTGAAATTGCCCTCAGTTACGTTTCTGTATTCGTTGTGAGATATTCCTGTGCTAGTAGTGTTGTTAAGATCGTTAAATATGCCAAAAAGAAAAGAGATGGACATTGAAACGCGCACCATCAAGATGGCAAAAGCAACCGGCAAATTGCGAAACAATTAAAATTAAATAATACTTCCGTAGACTATGTCGTCAAAAAATACCGAGAAAGTGGCAGTGTTCTCAATAAATCACGGAGTGGGAGACCTAGAGCGACAACTTCTGCTGAGGATCGTGCAATAGTGATCACAAGCAAAAGAAATCGACGGAAAACAGCCCCAGAAATCGCTGCAGAAATCAATGCAGACCGTCCAAAGTCAATAAGCGTAACAACGGTCAAACGTCGCTTGTACAAAGCAGGTTTGTACGGACGAATTGCAATGAAAAAACCGTTATTGCGCAAACAGAATAAGCGGAAACGCTTAAACTGGGCTCGTGAACACCAACATTGGACAGTTGAACAGTGGAGTAAAGCCTTGTGGACTTATGAGTCAAAGTTCGAAATTTTCGGGTCCAGAAGACGTGTTTTCGTTCGGAGATCTACAGGTGAGCGTGCGGCAGAGCAATGTATTGTGCCTACGGTTAAACATGGCGGTGGTTCCGTGATGATCTGGGGTTGTTTTGGTGGTACGGTCGTGGGTGATATTGTGAAAATTGAGGGAATACTAAGGAAAGAGCAGTATCGAAACATTTTGGAGACCAACGCTATTGCTTCAGGTTTAAGACTTTTGGGTAGGAATTTTGTATTCCAGCAGGATAATGACCCAAAGCACACATCCAAAATATGCAAAGACTATTTGCAACTCTTGGAAGCGGAAGGATCCATCGAAGTTATGAAATGGCCTCCCCAAAGCCCCGACCTAAATTCAATAGAGTTATTGTGGGAGGAACTTGATCGGGAGGTCCGGAAAGCAGTACCAACATCGGAGGCTGATTTGTGGAGGAAACTGCAGGAAGCTTGGGTCCGCATAACACCGGATACATTAGCAAAACTAATTGCAAGAATGCCGCGATTATGTGCTGCCATTATAAAAAACAAAGGAGGCCACATAGATGAATCGAAACTTTAAATATAATATGTAATTCTACTGCCAGATACTGTAATTAGTTATGTATGTACATGTAATAAATATATTTTCATTTTTTCACTAGTGCTTTTAATCATTTCTTCTAAATTTATGGGTGCCCAAATACTTATAAACGGTAGTGTACGCGTCACATATAATTATGTAAAAATTTTGGGCTTGCTTCAAATTATTTCAAAATAAAAAGAGATTAAAGTATTTCAAATGGGAGTGGAATCTCTTGAAAATATTTTCTTCTCCACTCCTCAAAGAAATTACACCCTTATTGAAGAACTGGTTTTTAATAATTGACATTTCAAAATTACGAAATTGACAACAGTCTAATCTTTCAGACACAACGATTCGCGGCGTACTTCTTTAATTGTCTAGCCAAGTATTAAAACACGCGTATGCAAAGTTCACGAGGTGTTAAAAAGTCACTGCGTAGATATTGACAACTATA
Organism: Dermolepida albohirtum; assembly: GCA_031893035.1. Lineage (NCBI taxonomy): Eukaryota > Metazoa > Arthropoda > Insecta > Coleoptera > Scarabaeidae > Dermolepida > Dermolepida albohirtum. The sequence continues at coordinate 14,128 of JAVIWB010005443.1, forward strand.
TTTTCCAAACGCAAAATTAACAAAAAGAGTTAAACTGTTATAAGACTGTTGCTGTTGCTTTTAAGCTTCTTCACATATCAGGCTTGGTTCTCAATAATTATTTTCTATTTAATAATTTATGAGTTCCGAAGAAAACATTTACAACAAAGCACAAAGCTTTGAAGATTCATTCTCCTGTTAAGCTCCTGATTACTTGTACGAGGGTGGGCATAAAAGTCAGTGGAATGACGAATAGATGGCACAGTTTCAGTCTGCTTTTGTGATGCGACGGAAAATTGCCTTCCTAGCACAGCCAACTGATAAATTTCAGATCGTTGCGTTTATTAGTTATACGAGGATGAGTTGAAAAGTCTGTGGAACAAAAATATAGAAAATGACTGTGATTTGAAATTGTATTTATTTCTTAACATAACTTCCTACCACCTCGATACATCAGACCGGCGATGATATAAACTCTCTTTGAAGAAATTCACAACCTTCAAGTTCGTTAAAATAAATATCCACAACAGCTTCAACAATCGTTGTTTGTTAAAAATTTCTGACTTGCAAGATATTCCTTAGGTGCGGAAAAAGGGGGTAATCCGACGGTGCTAAATCTGGCGAATAAGATGGGCGCGGCAATAAATCGAAGCCTACTTCATTAATTTTTACTGTAAAAGTGAAACTAAGTCGCTTTTTAATAATTTTTTTTTGATATAGTTTATCTAAAAGATTCGCATAACATATATCTATAATAGTTTCGCCTTTTCGAAAGTAATAAACGAGAAACCACTACTTTTTCTGCAAATGGAATAGCCATCGCTTTTTTGCGGGAGGAAAATTATTGTAGTATTGTGCCGTCACTAAATAGATTGTCGTTTTCTTTCGGGCGTATAATGATCTTTATCACAAACCCAAATCTCATTTGTGGTAATAAATCGACCATCAAATTTACCTTGTTTTTCGACAATGCTTCAAACACTCACGAGAAATTTGCATTTGCACAAATTTTTGTCTAACAATGAGCGGTCGCGGCGTCAAACTTGTGGACGTCTTCTTCATGGTCAACTCTTCATTGAAAATTTATGTTGCGTGTTGTTTAGAAAGTCTGCTCAAACGACAGTCTTTTGACACCGTAGCATGCACTTTTTCGACCATTTCTGGTACAGCGATATATTTCAGACGTTCACTACGTGATGTATTTTTCTGGTTCTCCGAATCAGATTTGAACTCACAAACCTATTTATCAACAATCTCATTATCAATACTCATTGCTGATAAACCTTTCAATAAGAAGTATTTAATGACAGCACGATATTTAATGCTATCCATCTCGTCAAAAACTCCGAGACGCTCTCAATTAATCAGTCGTCACAATAAATCTAATTCAGCTTGGCGATCTAAAATTAGACGGTTGATGTTATTAGGGAGACAACTTGCTGGCGCATCACAAAAACAGTCTGAAAGTACGTCATCTATCTACAACTATCTAAATCTATAATCTCATAGATTTAGGTTTTTACTTAGGATATTTTCCTTCGTGAATCAAATTCCAGCTGCCATATTAAAAAAAATTGTACTTGCAAAAATGTAGGTAACATTATTGTTAATAGTTGAAAATCTTCATAGTTTTAAATGATTATAAGATATTTTCATCAAAATTTATTCTTTCTCTACGTTCTATAAATATGAACACTAAAGAACCCACTTAAATTTCATAAATACGTCACCAAAACATCGAAAATGCAACCAATTTATCTCTTGATATTCGTGGTAAAGACCATATATCGAGACTTCCTTATCACTTTTCCTCTGATACTAGAGTTTTAATTTTTTTCAAGTCGTACACTTACAATTGTATTTTGTTCACAAAATAATTTAAACATACTAATATATTGATTCTAAGTGTTTAAGGACAATAATTACATTTATCAGACATTACATATTACATACATTTTACGTGATGATGTACATGTAAACTAAAATTTTTATAATTCCCGACACACAATGGAAATAGATATATTTGTAATATTGGGAATTAGTTTCGTCATTTAATGTCTGAAGATACGAGCGATAATGTGTATTATGGTTTTTATCGAAAGAAAAAAAAGATAGTACCGCTGATGAGTGTTCAATAGCATGTGCAGTAATAGTAAGAGAAACACTTTAAAATTATTAAGAATGCAAAAGTAGTTGTAATCCGGGAAAGGCTATGGGTTTCCGAACATTCATTCTATTTTTACAATAGCTCTAATCTTTCCTGCATAAACTATAACTAGCACATCTAATGGAAAATCCAAGTAATAACGATTGTTTAATATATACTTTGAAAATAAGCAGATAAGAGGCACACATTTAAAAAACACAGAGTTGTAAAACCAATCGGAATAAATAAATGTCATCAATATTTTAGGGGAGAGAACTAGAATTTTTTTCTTTCTAACAAGGAAACAAAAGATCTACCACTTTTGCGATCATTTATTTCTTAACTTCAATGCACTTGTGCTACCTATCTTGCAACGATTTTATTCCATAAAAAACGTTTTCTGTTTGTTTCCAAAACAGGCATCAACTTTCTCTTTTAATTGGTTATAATCTGCAAGATGATGCAAATTTCTAAATAAAAAGACGTCAGGTGGAGGCAAATCTGGACTATGGTTACACTCGCCGAGGATAGACTGCTTTGTGAATTCGCGCATTTTCATGAAGAAGCGTCATGCGAATCTGGTCATTTTTCAACAATAACCGTACGTAATGTTGCTAACGTATTATGATAAGTAACTGTTATTATTCTAGTCCCCTTTGACATGTATTCAAGAAAAATAACTCCTGTTTGGTTTCAAAAGACGATAAGCCATCTTCAACGGATTCGCGGATAAATTGTTATAACCAAGAGTTAGCCGGAGTCTCGTCCTTCTACACTCCTATCATTTGTACGTGGATAGTTTTAGGAGAATTCTGTTTCTTGGTAAAAAATTTGATAATACTGCAATGTCTTAATTTCACTTCTTACTAAGTAAAAAAATGTTGCCACTATTGAATATTACCAAGCAACACACAATTAATTGTTTCTATCATGGCTAGGTAGATTTTTCTTTTGGTTGCTCTTGTAGTATTTAGGAATGATGCTACTTCTGTTCGAATATTTAACGTTAGAATACAAGTGCACGCCAAAAGCGTGTTGTAGCTTTCATTAAATGATGTACTCCCAAAATAGTAGAAGTTTAAGACGTTTTCTAAATCCGGGTAATTAGCAATTGCAAAACCACTTTTCATGCATTGGTTTAACACATTTACGAGTGTTTAAAATTATATAATAAATGCTATTTCGTTTTCTTCTTCATGGGCACGTGAAAATACAAAATCTTTAATGAAGCAGTAGAACGAATAAAGAATTACAAATTGTTGAACAAAAAATATATTTGTAGCTCATAAATATCTACTGACCTAGAAGTGTCTTTATAAAAACGTAAGAAAGGCAAGTTAAAAAAATATTTGAAATGTGTTTTATAAAATAATTAAATTTTGAATACGTCCACATAGCCTCTTAGTTTTCGATTGCAGATTTCTATTCAACAATTTCGGCCAGTCCTTGTTGCTATGTTACCTGCATGCGTGCCCACACTATGCAGAACATGCTAGAAGCGACTAACGTATAGCTCAACACAAATCGTCCCAGAAAAATTTAATGGGAATTAATATATTTCAGGTATTCTATTCAATTGGGCGAGTCATCGAACTTGTAGAAGATCTGACGTTTTTCTAGTAAAAAAATACACTTCTGTTAAACAATTCTGACCGATTCTGTTTCATGGAATCACTCAATTTGCTCAATTGATGGAAGTACGCTTCCGAATTAACTGAAGAATTGTCTGGTAAAAAGCAATTTGCTTGAAATCCCACGAAACAAAGAGCATACTTTCTTCCACGAATATTAGCTTTCGAAGAACTTTGAGTCAGCTTATCTCACCTGATTCACGATTGTTTGCCTTCAACATTACTGCAAATATATGTTTCAGTAATGGTTCGTTTTCTTCACGTTTTAGCAGCAAATTCTAGTATTGTTATTCATCGGTTTGATTCAAGTAATACTTTTTTTGTCCTCATCAGCTTCAAATGTTTTTCCAGAACTAGGTGTATCCTTGACATTGAAATTATCAGAACGGAATTTTGCAAACCAGTTTCGGCACTCGCGTTCTGTTAAGACGTCTTCTTTATACACTTGAAAACAATTTTTTCGCCTTAGAGTACAGAAACAAACATTTTTGACTCAAAATTTATATTCATTGATCATACAATGTATTCATGTGCTACAGAGTGTAGTAGCATATGAACACGCGGACGATTAGCTATAAGGACCACATAAACATTAATCAATTTAGCGATTAAGCAGATACCAATGATCGCTTAGTCGTCGTTTAAGAAAACTTTTGTATTACACAAATTGACGATCTGTGCGCAATTGTATTTAATAAACGCCTTGAAGCAATCTTTCTATATACTTACCTATCTACCACTTATCTAAAATTAGATACTTCGAGAAGATAATGATCTAAAATACAGGTGTCGTCGCATATCTTAGAAGGTCGAAAATTATAGGGATAATACTATTAGAATAGCCGCTGTAATCATTAGATGTTAATCTAATCCAAAGTGTATGGGTTTACATGAAAATGGTGTAACTATCTCTCGAACGTGAAGCAGTTACAGTATCAGATTAATTTACTGATTTGTTAGCATAGAATATACTGAAAATTTTGTTGCGAATATGAAAGAAACACTATCAATTGTCAACAATAACGGCGACTAGACTGCATATTAATAATAATAATAATAATAATATATTTTCATATATTTTACAACAGTCAATATATATGTCAAATAAAATATAAAATACAGAAAAATAAACATGGAACATACAAAAATGGACCGACACAGAAAACAATAAGAAAAGTTTGTTAGTTCATGGCTGAAAGTCCTTGTCTTCTAAATCATAGAATTCCTGTAGCGTATATATAACCTTATTTTTAAGGACACTGGACACTACTGCTCTAAATTTTTCTTCTTCTAGATTTCTCACTTCCTCCGGGATTCTATTGTAAATCTTTACTGCAAAAAAGTTTGTAGCAGTCTGTGACCTGCTTATGCGGTGGTACGGTATCACTAGATTTTTACAACCACGAGTACCATATGTGTGCCTATCGGTGCCCGTCCGCAAATTCCTTGATGAATGTATATACTTCAGGCAAGCAAGTATAGAACAGGAAGGAAGGGTTAGTATATTTAATGTTTTAAATAAATCTCTGCAGCTAGTGGTATTGTTAACGCCCAGTATTGCCCTAACTGCTTTCTTCTGTTGCAAAAAAACTTCTCGGGCCCCTGCTGACTCATCCCAGAGAAGAATTCCTAAGTGGCCATACCATGGAAATTACCAAAATACGCCAGTCTTGCCGGTTGGTGCCCTGCTATCCTTCTTATCCGGCGAATGGCATAAATTGCAGTTGCTAATTTTCCACAAAGCTCGTCGGTGTGTGTCACTTGATCTGGTTGAGAACACATGTGTCTGCGTTTTATTGGTATTCATCTTCAGCCCATTCGCCTTAAACCATTCATTCGCTTCTCCCGCAGCAACCTCACAATTTAGTTGGATATGTGGTACCGGATCTTGCTGTCCGATAAGGAACGAGGCGTCATCGGCATATAGATAGGCCCCAAACATTCGACATTCTCCGGAAGGTCGTTAATATAGGCAATAAAGAGGACCGGTCCAAGCACAGAACCCTGCGGTTAGGTATGTTAACAGCGATTTAGTTCTTTAACAATGCTTTTGAACAATATAATTTTTTTTTGATTTTAGAATATGTCTTCCGATACATTTCCCACACGTTTTTGTTTAACAAACCTTTAGTATGACAAATCTTTCACTACAATTAAACATTGTCAAGAAAATTCGCAGATAAAAGTCAATATAGGAATACAATATAAATACAAAGCGTACTAGGAAAGTTTTGCAATATGACGCAACAATGAATCGTAGGAAGCTGCTTGTTGCTGCATGTTGAGACATGTTCATACGTGAATAGTAGCCGCCGCGCCATGTCGATGGGTTCAGTTATTCATTAGCAGTGAGAGTGAAAAGTGCTTGCGATGGCATCGTGGTCACGAAATGAAATAAGGGCAGTTTTGCGTTATAATTTCGCGCGTGGTTTAAGCATAGACCAGTGCTTCGAAGAAATGACTCTTGCACTAGGTGATGTTTGTCCACATAGCACAACGATATTCAGGTGGTCTGGAGAATTCCAAAGGCGAAATTTAATTGTGGATATTGAGAGATATTGAGAGGCCGGAAAGGCCACGAACGTCACTTACGGAGGAAAACGTTACTACTGTGAGGAAAATGCTTGGCGAGGACAGGCGAGTGACCTACCAACAGTTAGAGGGTACTTCAGGCCTAAATGCACCAGCAATTCCTTCGATTATGCATGATCATTTGCACGTGAAGAAACTTTGTTCTCTCTGGGTGCCGCATCGACCTTTAATAAGGGGCAATCTCGGTATGTGAACAACATAGTGACAGGTGATGGGACTTGCCTATACTATTACGATGTGTCGATCAAAGCTCAAAACAAAGTTTGGGTCTTTGATGATGATGACACGCCCGTAGTTGTCAGAAAATTCCGATCTGTAAAGAAGAAAATGATAGCTGTATTTTCCAAATCGAGTGGAATTGAAGAACGCGTCGTTTTGGACACACAGAGGACAGTCACAGCTAAGTGGTATACTGAACAGTGCTTGCCTAAAATCATTGAATCTATGAAGAAGCTACGGCCAAAGTCAAGAATTATCGTGATGGAGGAACCAGGTCCTCCATCACGATAATGCTCTAAGTCACCGAATATTTGACCACGACAGGATTGAAGCTTCTCGAGCACCTTCACTATAGTCCAGGTCTGGCTCCCTACGACTTTGCGCTGTTCCCGCATGTAAAAATGAAGCTAAAAGGGAGGCGGTTTTCCAGTGATGAAGACCTTCTGCGGGCTTGGGACAACGAGTGTGCTTTACTCCCTAGTGAAACTTGGCAGAACTGGTTTAAAGATTGGTTTCGGACGATGGAAAAGTATATTGGGTGAAGAGGAATTTACTTTGAAAAATTAAATAAACAAAGCTGTATTGCAAAAATTTCCTAGAACTCTTTGTATATTATTTTTTCTATAGGACTGACATAGTCTATTCATAATGATTTATACAAAATAAACTGACCAATAATATCAATTCTTGGTATCTTAAGGCGGGGTGGAGCAAGCATAAAGAGGTTTAGATGCAGTATATATTAATTTGTACATAACTACAGTCGTATCTCTATTAATCAATAAAATTCTTTCCATGAAATTACTTCCTTAAAGTTTCGACGTAAAGAAAATGAACTGATTTTTTCAGAAAACAAAAGCTTTATTAAATAGACAATCAACTTATATACAAGGTGAAATCACTTTAAAATACGAGCCTATGTTTATTGTTTATGCATTTTTTCTCTTTCATTTAATAATTGCCTACCCGAAGCTAATGCATTTAACACTGATCGTTTAACGATAACACTTTTTCCCATATCAGAATACCACTCACTTTGTCATTTGCAGATCTTTGGTCGCTAAATTTTTTCCGGGTTCGTTGCTCACAAGACTTTCGAAATCTTCTAGTAAAAAAAACATTTTCTGCTTTCAATAAATTTCTAAAATCCTCTTCATCGATAGTTTCGAAACTTATTGATTGAGGCATCTGTATAATTTCATTTCTTATTTTTTAGATGTAACTTTCTTCTTCTAGTATAACTTCCTGCCATATTTTGCATCATCCTACAATTAAGCGGACTTTTTTCCAAGAACTATACATGTTTTCAATTGTATTTTTAAAAAATTTGTTACAATCATTTCCTCTTTGTCTTCTACCCCAAATAAATTGCCTATTATTCGACGCAGATAATATACTAAAAATGGTGATGCGATAGTTGAATTAGGGAACTTGTGTTTAAAACACAACTTTGACAGGAATGTGTTTTGTGTTAAAAGCTTGATTTTTAAAGGTAACGTCAACCGAGATATATCTGTCTGAATAATGACGTTCAAGATATGTTTTTTCCTTTATACTCTTCGCATAATGGGATAGAGAGATAATTCGAAATTATCAAAGTTCACTGCATCGTGAATAGTTTCTGTTGCCTTTTTTATGACAAGTAAAAAAGTGGAAGAATGTAACGGACCTGTATTGTGAAAAGTGCAGTAAAAGGATAAGATAATAGCTTACCTCCCTCCAGCGCAAAGCTCGTATAAGAATTTCATAGAAAACATTTGAGATTATATTGGGTCTGGGAAAAAGTTCGTGGCGTTTTTTCAGTAAAATTCAACTGGTCCCCGCATGGCGCGTGGACGAATTCATTTAAACCGAATATGCTCCATTATTATCGACAATGTTTCGCCATTTTTTTGGTAGATCCATGATCCCATCGGTGAAAAACTTCTGTGGTTTCTGGTCGAAAAACTGAATCAAGTAGTTTTCACAGGCTTCTTTTGAAACCAACTTAATTCCATTGAGAGAGTTCTGCAGAGATCGAAACAGATGATAGTCAGAGGGTGCTATATCCGGACTGTAAGGTGGGTGCATCAAAACTTCCCAACCAAACTCTCTCAATTTTTGACGGGTCATCAAAGAAGTGTGTGGTCGGGCGTTGTCATGATGGAAGACAACACCTTTCCTATTAATCAATTCGGGCCGTTTTCTTTCAATCGCCTGGCGTAATCTCTCTAGTTGTGCACAGTAGAGTTGAGAATCAATCGTCTGACCAGTTGGAAGTAGCTCGTAGTGGACGATTCCCCTCCAGTCCCACCATACACACAGCATCACTTTTTTTGGCGTCAATGTTGGCTTAGCGAACGCTTGTGACGGCTCACCATCCTTTATCCACGATCTTTTACGCTTCCGATTATCGTACCTAATCCATTTTTCATCTCCGGTTATTAAACGTTTCAGAAACGACTCGATTTCATTCCGTTTCAGCAGCGCATCGCAGATGTTAATTCGGTCCATCATGTTTTTCACGCTCAACTCATGAGGAACCCATACGTCAAGCTTTTTTTTGTAACCAGCTTTGTGTAAATGGTTCAAAACAGTTTTGTGGTCAATGCCTAGCTCCATGCCAATATCGACACTGCTGATATGCTTATCTTGTTGGACTTTTTCAAGAATTTCATCAGATTTTTCAGTGATTGGACGACCGCAGCGTGACTCATCTTTCACATTGAAATTTCCAGAACGAAAGCGAGCGAACCATTTCCGCGCAACAGATTTCGATAAAGTACCTTCACCGTACACAGCACAAATTTTATCACAAGCCTGCGCAGCGTTCTTCCCCTTATCATAATAATATTGCAGAATATAGCGAAATTTCTCATTATTCTTCTCCATTTTCAAGTGCGAATAACTTTCCAACCACTGCACCGATTACAATGTTTCTACGCTCAAACTAACGTTCGGAAGGTCATCTAAAAAACGAGCCGTCGGTGGTGTCGCTGTGACTTGTTGTTCTTTAGTTATCGGCAACCAATGCCATCTATCGGGAAAAACGCCACGAACTTTTTCCCAGACCCAATAACAGACGTGTGTTTAAAATATTATACATCGGCATTATATAACGACAACATACTAATACTATTAATTTAATCGATAGTGTGTTTCTGAACACATGGACATGTTATAGAAGTCTTGTGTTACTAAATTAGAAAAATTATATTTTATTTATTTTCTTTGTTAAAGAGGTGTGGGAAGAAGATTGATTTCATTTTTTAATAATAACAATCAAAGCTCGGAGGTCTCCCAACAGTACAACGCCAATTACAAAAAGCATTAGCAGATAATGCGTTATTATTGAGGTGCGTATTAAGATTTTTGGCAGCCAGTGTTCGCTTAAACCAAAAGGGAAACCACGAAACACCTTCCCAGACAGCAAGTCGTCGAATTCGATCCTGAGATACTCGGCGAAATAAGTAACTTACCGTTGAACTATCAGCCGGCAAAATAAGTAATAACAATAACAAAGTTATTTTTTTTTTCATAAAATGTAAGAGAATTTAAACAATTGCTTTCTTAAAGTTTTAAAATCCTCCATTTTCAAAGAGTTAAGTTTCTTATTTAAAAAAAATTCTTTCTAACACCAAGATAAAAGTAAATGTATCGCGCGCCTTTTTCAAAAACAATCTACAAATTACACTATTCAAAATTCTAAATGTCATTGTTTCTTTGTATATGTCGAATGTAATTTTACATGATATTACTTACGTAAAAGTCCAAAAACAGAAACCGTAAAGTATCTATAAATAAACTAAAACTAAACACTACCGTAGCTACCTTATATATGACGTGTTATTTCGGGCGAGTTTAACCCTCTAAAAAAAAAACTTCCAGCCACTTCACTAACATCTGTTAACACTTCGACCCTTTCCAATAGAGGAGAGTGCAATTTAAATGTCGCGCGAGGGTGGTATCTGGATACTTAATTATTTAAAAATTCTTAAAAGAAACGCGTTGATGTATGGAACAGATGTCACGAACTCTACTAAAGTCTAAAACTCATTTCTTCATTCACATTTTATCTTATCTCATGCATTTGTATGTTTGTTTACAAATTCATATTTAACAGGCGAAGTGATTCAAAAAAAATATTTGGATTGATACCAATCTATTAGTTTCCCGAGCGTAAGCTTAAAATAAACAGTGACGAATCGAAATGTACAAAATAAAAATACTGGTTTTACCTTTTCATTAAAAAATTTAAACGTCTATGAACTAACGAATATTTAAAAAAAATATTTTTCAGGTTTAATAAAAACGTTATACACTCCGCGCAACATGAATAGGACCAACTGCATATATGACATTTGTAGTTGGTATAAACATGGTAGCGCGCTGGAATTGTTATTTTCGAAAATAAGAGGGTTGATAAAAAGATGTATGTAGGTACCAAATATAATTTTTCTAAAAGTCAGTGCAAATGTACGTTACTAATGACAATAAGTAGAGTAATTAAACGCCACTTGAATACGACCAATCTACAAAATAAAAGATTCGTTTGCAATAACAAAATACTTTATTGTTCAATAATGAGTACTTTTGCCATTATTTCTTATAACCTCAAATAGTCGGGATGGAATGGAATTATACAGGGTTCTCAAGTAGTCAACGGGAAGTTCCGCCCAACTTCGTTTCAGCGCCTGCTCTAGTTCGTCAGCGCAACTGAATTGGGTAGCATTGGAGTACAATTTACGCGACAACCATCCCCAAACATTTTCTATGATGTTCAGGTCGGGGGAGAGCGATGGCCAATCGAGAACCTCCATGCCTTGTTCTTGAAACCAGCGTCGAACAATGCGCGCGGTGTGAATACTGGCATTATCCTGTTGGAAAATAAATGGCCCACCTGCCATAACGTTGGAAAATTTGTCTTTCACCTGTTGCAGCAGCTGGACGTACTTTTCCGAATTCTGTCTGCCCTTCACTATTACTAAATCAACAGGTCCGTTATAGGAAACAGCTCCCCATACCATGACTGAACCAACATCGGCTCGCCTTCGTGACTGAATCACTTCATCTTTACGTAAATCGTGGAAATAATAAGAAAACCCATCCGGGCCATCTAAATTAAACTTCTTCTCGTCACTGAAAATAACAGTTTGCCATTCTCTTGTCCACCCCATTTTTGCTTGAGCAAACTGAAGACGTGCAGTGCGCTGAAGTTCCCTTAAAGGAGGCCGTCGTTTAATTTTCAAACGTTTTAAATGCGGACAGGTCTTCAGTAACTTCTGTACAGTTCTTACCGATGCATTCGTTCCAACGTTATTCGCGATTTGTCTTGCCGTTAATGCCGAATTCGATGCTTCACGTAATATGGCTCGACGTTCTCTCTTAGTTGTAACGGATGTTGTTCGCCCTTTAAAACGTTTTCCATAATTCTCGGGATCCCTAATAAAATTGTTCACAACCTGGTGTGATCGACTTATTTTCTTTGCAGTAGCCCTTGAGGAATACCCTTCTTGATGGAACGCTTTAATTTTTCCAATTTCTTCGATACTTAAGCACTTCTGTCATCCCATCATTGCACAATACCCTTAATTACAGATGTTTGTTTATCCGGATACACGTTGTAACTCGACACTTATCCGGTAGCTTACTATTAAATACTGGTCGTATCCAACCGGCGCGGTGCATTTTATATGTATGTGGTACTTACGTCACCCAATGCATAACGTTAGGCACTATTGCGCAATAATGCGTATTATTTGCCATATCATGCCATTACAAAACTTGCATTGTATTTTTAGTAAATGAATTGTTTTTCAAACCACCGAAAGCTTGCAACAAGTCGGGTGGTCCTATTCATGTTGCGCGGAGTGTATTTAGTTGATGAGGCGAATGGAATTTTTCGGATTTATAAAATTGTAAAAGCCTCTAAACGTCTTATTTACAAACTTTAAATTAGGACAATTATACAGACAATGATAAAATGTGAACAAGGTCGGTTACCACTGGAAAATTTACTGTTTCATATGAAAATCAGCAATAATTATAGTGTCTGATAAAACGATGAATCATTAAGTATATATTTCTAAAGCAAATTATGCACAAAATATTTACTGCCTTGAAACTAATAAATGATTAAATTTTCATTGAAAATTTCATACCCATTATGAGTGAATTTTAATAGTTTCTTCTTAACGTTAACGAATACATTCCGCTATTCGAACGGGTATGCTTTTAATATCGTAACAGTCTATAGTTGTGAATTAGTGTATTAACGTGCTAGGGGTAGGTAGCAGACGGATATTATAGAAGAGGCTCTGGGTGACCCAGCAGATCCACCGAACGGGGAAGATAAGTGACTAAAACTGCCAGCTCTTTGGAGATCGGTGCAGTACGTCAAAATCTGTAGGAAATTCTTTTTTGGCAGAGGTAAATCGTAGAATAGCAATGCGTCAGCACCATGCTCTTAGATTAAAATGATGTATTGTACGGGCAGATTGGAAGGAAAAGTGGTGCAATATCGTTTTTTTAGGTGAATGTAGTTTTTGTTTGTGCACCACCAATATTCACAAGCGAGGTCGACGTCGAAAAGGAGAAAGGCGGTTTTTAAATTTTCCGTAAAACATGGGACTGCGCTTACTAGAGAATTGATGGTTTCTAGAACCATTTGCTTTATCGTATATTTAAAGGCTAACATAAATAATGCCACATTCAACATCAATATTCTTCCGCGCGGTCGTCATGCCTATCACCCGTAGTACATTTCTGGGATACGACAAGTCGTAGGCCATGTCTGGGATATGATAAGTCAAAGAATTAGTATGCTTCCTAACTCTCTAATGAATTTCCAACAGCTACATGATATCCTACCAACGAAATTAAAACCAGAGGAATATATTGTGAGTTTGAGATTAAAAAAGTAAGTACAGTATAATCCCGATAGTATGAACTTGCGTTAATGTGAACAACGCAGTAATATGAACATCAGTATTGTTCCATTAGGTATCCTGTAACGTGAACAGTGTATATTATTCAGTAATATGAACATCATATACATATTGTAAGTGATACTTTCCTGTGAAATGAAATGGGGAATCCCGTATTTTTCCGGGATTCCCATTGTGTGAATATGGGTTGCTTTGTCCCTGTTTCACAACATGTAGTATGAGCTGAACATTACTATAATCCTGTTGTTTGTGCTAAGTGTATTGTAAAATGTCTCAGGTTAGGAAAAAGTGTTTATCATTATATGAAAAAGCCAAAATTATAGAAGAACACGAAAAAGGCGCGAGTGTAACAGCTTTATCCAAAAAATATGGAGTAGCGAAGTCCACAATTTGTTCAATAAAAAATAAAAAAGCTAAAATTATAAAAGTGGTCAGTAATACCTTAAAACCCAGTAAAAAATGTACATTAAGAACACCTGAATATCCAAAAATGGAAAGTGCTCTGTATAAGTGGTTTCTCAGGCAACGCGAAAAAAACCATCCTGTTACTGCAGACATATTTAAACAAAAAGCATTAAGTTTGCATGAGAAAATTAATGGAGGTCGTGGAAACTTCTGTGCGAGTCATGGCTGGCTTCAACGATTTAGAATGCGGTATGGCATACGATTTTTGAAAATAACCGGAGAAAAATTATCATCTCAACCAGAGCTTGTCGATCCTTTCCAAGAACAATTAAAACAAAAAATTACGGAATTTGGTTTAACTGAACAGCAGATTTATAATGCAGATGAAACTGGGTTATTTTGGGAGCTTTTGCCTGAAAAAACGTACGTTTCATTTTCCGAAAAAACTGCTCCGGGTTTGAAAATGACAAAACAGCGAATAACGTTTCTTGGTTGTATAAACGCAACAGGCACTCATAAATTAAAACCGCTGGTGATTGGAAAATCAAAAAATCCCAGGTGCTTCAAAAATTTCAATAATCCAGTTGTCTACAGAAATAATAAAACTGCATGGATGACAACAGAAATTTTTAAGAACTGGTTTTTTCAACAGTTTATTCCAGAGGTGAGCATGCAAAATTAAATTTCTGTGATGTATTTTGAAAAGTTGTAGGTTAAAATATTTTTACGTAGTCAAAGCCTTCCAGAGAATGCTATCCTTCTTCTTGACAATGCTCCCTCGCATCCACCAGCGCAAGAACTAAGAAGCAATGATGGTAAAATTTTTGTTATGTTTATGCCCCCGAACGTAACCCCGCTGATTCAACCTATGGACCAAAATGTATTAAGACTTACAAAACTTGGCTACAGAAATCGATTATTGAGTTCCATAGTTTCTAAAACGGAAAACATACCAGTTGCGCTTAAAGATCTGTCACTAAAAGATGCTGTCTTGAATTTGATAGCTGCGTGGGAACGTGTAGATCCATCGGTAATTGCCAAATGTTGGCATAAGATATTAAATAAAAACAACACCGAATTTAATGAAGAAGATGATCTTCCATTGTCTATTTTGCAACAGAAGTGGACCAAAGAACCTGATGAAATACGCAACACAATCACTTTGTTACAAGCACTAGAACCTGAACCAGTGGCATATACAGCAGCAGACATTGAAGAATGGAATATGGATAAATTTGACAATGAAGGCAATGAGAATGAATTGTCGGGAGAAAGCGATGATGAAATTCAAGTGTCTGAAAGGAGCGAAATAACCCACTCTGCTGCTGTAGAAGCTCTAAATATTGCAATAAAATGGGCAGAATTCAACGAATTAGATATTAGTCATATTATAAGTCTTAAAAATATTCAGGAAAAAGCTATATTATTAAATGTTTCTAATAAGAAAGTACAAACAAGGATAACTTCATTTTTTCCAGTAGTGCCATGTAATGTACTACCCATAAATAATAAAAACATGTTTTAAATAATTTCTTTTTAATTCGTCCTCGCTAATGTGAACCTATGCCGTAGTTTGAACAAGCCGAGATTTTTTGTGTTCACACTAACGAGATTGTACTGTAATTATATATTACTACCATCAGCGTATAAGGGGTGTAGGAACTATTACCTATGCGAAACTTCGAATGTAAGTTTTTTTTCCATTGACAGGCTATTCGAGCTCTCAAGTGAATGGATTTTCACCAGTCATTCCTATTTACAGCGTTTATTTTCCAGTCTGAAATGGGTATGAATTTCTTTACCTCATCGCGCTGAGCCAAATCTTTCAGAACCCATTTTTATCAAATTGATGAACAAGAAAAAGTAACTTAACTAACGACTAAATCCAGCGAGTAAGGTGTCTGTGGAAATAATTGGCAACACTATTTTATACTTTTGCTTGTGCAATTAATGAGATGGTGCACTGTTGCAATAAACAAATTGTCTAACTTGTTCAATAATTCTACTATGCTGTGATGATGCTCCCTTTGTCAAAATAATCGACAAATACTATACCATATACACTCAAAGGTAATGAAACATCTTGTTCGCGTATAGATACGAGGGAGCGTTTTTATATTCGCGGAATGAGCGGGTTGTAGAGGGGTGAGTAGGCGCATTGGGGGCATGGCCTGTGCAGCGACTCATGATTAGTATAAATACGAAGTTTCATTGTTATTAGACAGTTAGTCTTTGAGCTATCGTCAACCAAGTAACATAATCAGGAGTGAAAAGTGAAATATGGAAAAAATCGAATATCGTGCCGTTATAAAGTTCCTTACCAGGCAAGGAAAATCAGTCGCGACCATAATGAATGAGATGTCATTGGTTTACGGCGACTCTTGTCCAGGAAAAACCATGGTGTACAAGTGGCATCGTTTATTTAAACAAGGAAGGGAATCCCTTGAAGACGACCCGAGGCCGGGCAGGAGCATTGAGGTGACCACGTCAGCACTTATCTAAAAAGTTGAACAAATTGTACTCGAAGATGCTCGACTAAAGAAGAAACAACTCGCAGAAATGGTTGGAGTATCCGATACAACAATTTTTAAAATCCTACACGATCATCTCGGCATGTCTAAGGTCAGCGCAAGATGGGTGCCGAGAATGCTCACGCCGCCGCAAAAACAACAGCGCGTAGAGTGTTCGCGTGCATTTTTGGACCTCTGTAATGAAGACAAGGATGGTGTATTGAGTGGAATTGTTACTGGAGACGAAACTTGGGTTCATCATTATGAACCTGAGTCCAAATAAGACTCCATGCAGTGGCATAAAAAGGGCACAGCACCTCCCAAGAAATTTAAAGTGTCACAATCAGCTGGGAAACTCATGGCAACGGTATTTTGGGACTCGGAAGGAATATTGTTGATTGATTATAAAGATAAAGGTGTTTCTATAACCGGAGAATATTACGCTTCAATATTAGAGCGACTAAAAGAAGCCATTAAAGAGAAAAGACGGGGAAAATTGACAAAAGGTGTTCTGCTTTTGCACGACAACGCGCCCGTCTACAAGAGCCGCGTTGCGTTAGCTGCCCTGCATAAGGTGGGCTTCGAAATTGTGAATCACCCACCCTACAGCCCAGACCTGGCCCCGAGTGATTATTACCTGTTTCCGAAAATGAAAAAAGAGCTGCGGGGTAAAAAATTTACTGCCGATGATGAAGTCAAGGAGGCAGTTTCGGCGTATTTTGCAGATAAAGAGAAATCATTTTTTTATGAGGGTATAAATAAATTAATTGAAAGATGTGAAAAATGTATCCGTCTTGCAGGTGAATATATTGAAAAAGAAAAATAATTTGGTTTTTTTATTTCCACCCCTTGTCCCCCATTCCGCGAATATAAAAACGCTCCCTCGTAACACAAATTGCATGCCCGTAGCAAGCTAAATTCTATGCCCTTCGTCTACCTATTAAGTAGTGTATTTCCTTTCACGGAATGTGAAACCAATTCATGTAGGATTGGGAATGAGTAGTTTAATTAAAACGCATTACCTTTGTGAACTCAATAGGCAAGCACTAGTATTACTAATATTACTTTAAACATCAATCAAAATTATTCAATTTATAAATAATAAAATTAAAATTTCTATAAAATTCAAATGTCAAGAAGTATGTCGAATTGCTAAATGCAAACGAACTCGATTAAAATTCAAATAAGCACAAAGGGTACAATAACATAGAATAGATTGTTTATAATTGTTTATATCTACGATATTATATGTCTCCAAAATAGTAGATAGCTTCGGTTGTCTTTTCTGTTATACGAGTATGGACTGCAAAGTTCGTGGAATGACGGATAGATAACGCAGCTTAGGACTGTTTTTATGTGTCGGCAAGTTGTCTCCCTAAGAACTATTAAATTGCAGATCACTTCGTTTATTAGTTTCGTTGGAACAAATGTTTAACAATAGCATCTTGAAAATTTTAACGAAATAGATGGTGTTGAAATTCGTGCTGTCGTTACATACTGTTTCTTGAAAGGCTTATTAGCAACAAATATTCATAATGAAATAAAGCAAAGGCTAAAGAACTCAGCTTCTTCATTTTCCACTATCAATAACAATAATAAATTGGTTCGGAAATTCAAATGTGGTCACAGTTAAGGATGCACTAGGTAATTGATGTCTAAAGTGTGCCACTATACCATAAATTGTTGGAAAAATGCATGTTGGGCTGCTAAAAGACCATTGTTTGAAAACGTTTGAGATAGCGGAAACTCTAAACATGTTTAAAAGGCGCACAACATATGTTTTGAATGAAGAATTGGGCCCATCTGCTGAAAAGGCGAAAAGTTAATGGCTTCCATTTTTTGAAAGGCGAAAGGTATTATTTTTATTAATTATCCTTTAAAAAGCGCGCATTTCCGAAGTTTTATAGACAAACTAAATCAAAATATTAATGAAAAGATTCTTGGATCAGTTAAGAAAACAATCATTTTTCACCAAGACAATCCACGGCTCCACACAAGTATTGTTGCTATGGCAAGAATGAACTAATTAGACTTCGATTTATTGCCGGATCCATCTTAGTCCATGGGTTTACCATCTCTTTCTATGCCTAAAAAGCACCTTGCAGGTCAGAAATTTTCGATAGACAACGATTTTAAAGCTCTCGTGAATACTTGTTAAACGAAGTTCGTTTAACAACTTAAAATTCAAAATTTTATTAAAGTACAGAGATTTTGGATCACCGCTTGTCCAAAAGAATCGAGGTGGCGAGGGCTTATGTTGAGCCAAAGCAAACAGCAGTTTTTCTTTTATTTTCATTCCATATATTATAAATACTTCAGTATATATACAGATTTGAATATTTTATTTGTAGTTAAGTTTAAGATAATTATCCAGTAATAATAACAAATACGTGATTCGCCAAACGCATATAAATTTTCAAAACATCTTTAAATGTCTTTTGACTATCATAATATTATTATTCTTATTTCAAATTCATGTTTTTTACTTTTAAATTACTTCATTATTCATAAATATGGGATTTTAATGACAGAACGTTTAAAGTAATATTATTGTTTGTCCAATAAGTTAACAAAAGCAGAGCATTGTAAGATAATATACAATACGTCTTAATTGAACCCTCTGTTATTGGCTCTACATAAATTTGATTTCACATTTAATGAAAACGGATATAGATAAAAACACGAAGAGTTATAATTTATGTCTCACTATTTCAGAGGGCCATTTTACCACCCCAAGCACAGTAACCATTACCTTTCCAGACGATAGAACTGTTTTTGTCTTTTTCGAAGCATTTGAACTAGCTCCACTCTACCTAGACTATTACTTTGTCTTGAATTTGTAGTATAGATACAGGTGTCTTCTATAGTTATGGAGCGGCGCAAAAATTCATAGGTATTACAATGAAAAAAAAGAACTCCAAATACTGTTTAAGATTTTTACACTATGTCTACCAATATAGGCTTTTTGATATAACGATTACTCTGTATTGTGAACTTTTTTAATAATATTATCGATTGTGGATGGTCTTGCCCTTCCAGAACGCTTATTATCTTTAAATACCCACTTTTTTAATTAAAACCTTTTATAAAAAAGGGTAAAATTGTCTAACACAGTGATAAAAAATACATTTTACATCTTTTATGATTAAATTATTACTCAAATCTCCCTTATACGCATGTGTATAAAGTTGTGTGTTCATTATAATTATGAGAAAAATTGTTTCATTCTTTTAAGAAATATAATATTTCTTGTTTATTTACCACAATGATATAGTCATCATGTTCCAGTTGACTTTTTGTTTCAGAAACAATTGGAGATTTACATCGGATATCTATTTTTAACTCTTACATGACGTCGAATATAAATACGAATGTATATATTTATGAAATTGACATCAACACGTTAAAATACGGTGTGAAATCAGTGGCAAAATATTCGTATTTTATATTTTTGCATTAACACGTTTCAAAACAAATTGTCTACCAGATATTTTTTCTAGATCTTCTCAGATAAAAATAATAAAACAAGTTAACGTTGATAAAAAGAAGTCTTAACACAATATAAAATACATTTATATTGATTTATTCCCTATAAATATTTCAATAAGAATTTCTAATAGCAAGATAATATAACTCGATATTCTGTATTTCATGTAAAAGCTAGTTTAAATCTATATCAATTTTATTATCTTATTTTGGAAAAAAATATTTAATCAAAGAAGCAGCTCAATCGGAATCAGTATTTAAAAGCAGAAATCGATTGTTCTAGCTTCATTGAGTGTATTAATTATGTATTTCATTCGCTTTATTTGTACAAAAATAACTCGAAGATAATTTTGGTGGAGCCTGTGGTTGATTAACTTGATCACTTAAGGTTGATAAATAACCCCTTTCCACATTACTTTTCGTATTCTGTATACGTATTTCGACAACTAATTTGTTATCATCAGCAGATAATTAAGCAGTGTCGCACTTGGAAAGCTACGACAATAACCTGCACGAAGCAAATTCCGTACACGATCTGTAGCGTCGAAAGCCAAAATGAACACTGTGTGTTTTGGCTTCCGATGCCTCGCTTTTTGGCTTAGCTGCCGATGATGACAACTTACTTGTCGAAATACGTATACAGAATACGAAAATTAATGTGGAAAGGGGTTATTTATCAACTCTAAGTGATAAAAAGTAACTCATTAATTATCAGTTATAATTGCTTTATGCATTCTCTGTGCAGAAAATTCATGTTTAATATATAAATTAATCAATGGATTTGATATATTTTTGCTACATGTTAAATATTCCACAAATTCTGTTGCGCCTTTTGTGCAAAGATAAAATAGACAAGAAGTAAAATAATTAGATAGATTATTTTCATTTTTAGTGCAGGACAGAATGGCATTTATATTGTTTTTAAAAACAATATAAATGCTATTGAGCTGTTGGGAAAATAATGGCGCATTTCTACAACACATGGCGCAAATGTTGGAGTTATTCGCGTCTATCTTTGTGCTATAAAAATAGGTTTTTCTATAAACGATGAATTATGAAGCTTGCCAAAAAGAAATGGTAAAAGGTTATCGATGAAAACGAGCGATACATAATTGATTGATCTTTTTTATATTATAAATTACCTATAAAAAACATTTTTATCTTTTTGATATTTATTGCGAAGTCTTTTTCTTTTGCTTAGATCTGTAACTTTCTATAACCTCTAATATTGTGCAGTCCTTGATATTGATGTCTACGAAAATATCGCTTTGAGTATCCTCTTAATAATTCTTTCTTCTTCACTTCCGCTGCTAATTGGATTAGTTATTATGAAAATAACTATTGTTGGTAATTACAGAGTCCGTTTTTTATAAAGTTTAATGGTAAAATACAAATATTAAAAGAAAATGGCACATTGCATAAAATAATCAAACACTTACACAATGTTAATTAATTTCCATGCATAGAATTTTCTTACGTTACAAAAACCACATTCAAATACATATGTACTCTATATAATCGGTTTTGCTCACAGATTATATCGTATATACAAATTTATCGAAAGTGAATCCCCGGGCGTAGAGGTTAATTATTGCATGTAAACAGATTTTATCGCAAGGGTTCACTCAGGATTGCAATGCGTAGAAATTTTTTCTCTTTCTATTTTTACATCCAACGTGGATAAATGCGTGTTTTCTTTACTCAAAACTTTGTTACAACAGGGGTACAGTTGCGACACTGTGATTAATTTTTTGCTGATGACTAGAGCGGCGACGAAAGTGGCAATACCATAGGCGGTACGGTAGAACGGGCAATTGGTGCGCAGTGAATGAGATCATTCACATCAAATACAATACGGTTCACGGTTGGTGTTTAAGTGTAAATTATAAACTGCGGCGAAAGTGTCCGTAGCAGTGCCGTGTCTGGACTTATTCTTACACAATTAGTGCTTACCTAGTAATATGTAATTTCATAACCCTGGTAATGTGTTGTGGAAGTAACTGTACATCTGCATCATTGCATACGTCTTTACGGTTGCTTCTGTAAATGACGTCCTTCGCGACGAGAAAATGTTTTTGTATAGAGAAAAAGATCGTTCGGCGTCTATTGATGTAATTTTGGCAGAAGGAAGCTGTTGTTCAAAATCATTCCGGGGCTCACTATTTGCACATTTGTCATAAATAGTTCGTAAAACATGCAAGCCCGGATTTTTTTTTTAAACACTTAATAATTTTTGATGAGCTCGTACACCAGCAGCGTCAGTTAAACTATGCAAATGCGCGGTCACATTTTGCACTATGCATAGTGATGCGTCTAAGGGCAGCGAATCGTTTTCGTTTTGAAGTTTTGTAATTACTTCTACTAATGGATGGTAATTGTTATATATTGTATGCAGATCTTCCAGAATTTGGGGATTTTCAAATTGATGTTGACTGTCTCTGATTGCTTGGGATTCGGTTGGCCTAAATTTTGATATAACGGATTTAACTTTGTGAAAATTCTTATGGTAATAAAAAGCTGCATTTATCCACGTGCCCCATCGTGTAAGAATGGGTTCCGGTGGTTCCGAAATATCTGGACAAGTTTCATGAAATTCTTTAAGTCGTTTAGGGGATTTAAGAAACACTTGTTTGGTGGATTCAATCAAATGATCAACGTTTTTATAACTACTTCTAACATTTTCAGCAACTAAATGAAGAGCATGGAGTACACAAGTTATGTGTATTAATTTAGGAAAAGTTACTTTTAGTAAACGTCCGAGTAGTAACATAGTAGCAGCACCATCTGTTACAAGCATGCAGACTTGAGTACTATGAATGTGAAATTTCTTTAAGGTGTTCATTATTACTTGCCGAATATTTGCCGCAGTACATGCTTGTATACGTTTACAGGCTAACAAATAGGGCTGTGAAAATGTGTGGGCTGATAAAATACGTACGATTACGTTTATTATACTATTTTTTTTTTAAATCAGTAGTCTTATCTACAGTAACCCACACATTTTTATTATGCAATTCTCTTCTTGCTATATTTTCAAGCCTCTCTCTTAAACGCGGCAAATGTTTCTGTAAAGTTCTTCTTGCAGGTAATTTATAATTTGGCAGATATTTATTCCAGAACACTTGAAAAGGGCGTTTGCTGATTAAACGAAGCGGCAAATTACATGCAGTCAACATAAATAAAAAATCATAAAGGAATGTTGCATAAGGTATTTCATTTCTTTTGTTCAGTTTATGTATTGCACTGTTCACATGTTTTTTACAATTGTCTTTCTTCCGTATTATAAGTCGCTTATTACAAACCAAACACAATACTGCACATCCATCATACTTTAAATCGGGAAATTCTGCTATGTATTTTCTAACCGACGTAGCAGACGGCACAGACTTTCGCGACATGTTTGGGTGAAGTTATTATAAACACTAACCGTGAACCGTATTGTATTTGATGTGAATGATCTCATTCACTGCGCACCAATTGCCCGTTCTACCGTACCGCCTATGGTATTGCCACTTTCGTCGCCGCTCTACTGATGACGGCAACTTCGTTGTCGAAATTTATATACAGAACAATTATGTGGTAGAGTTTTTTACCTTTTTTTTGATTAATTCAATTAACCACAGTTTCCGACAAAATTTCCTTGTTATTAAGAATATAACTTTTCATTTAAAGTCCTTCAATTATTAATTAATTGCATTAAACATATTAATTATTTATTTAGTACATTCTTCACTAATCGTAATAGAAATTAAAACAATGATAACATAAATCTAACGATATCCCAAGAGCATATTATTGCTCTTAATTATTGAATTTATATTTACAAATTCATTAATAAAATGTAAATATTACAAGCCCTCCTAAGTTATCATAAACAATTACATATTTGAACATATTTAATTCACAAAGGAAATCCGATACGCCACGAATCGCACTAAAAAAAAAGTCAATTAATATGTCTTCACTGCATAAAATATAGCCTTTCGAAGTACGTTTATTGTCCATAATGCCTACCACTACGAGAGTATAGCGGACGAATTCGATTTATTATAAATATCACCAACCGCTTAGAAAATGAAAAACAGTTTTATCATTAATATTTCTGATCCGTGATCCCTACTTATTACTAATTTCATTTTTTGTGTTATTATTTTACGTTTTATTTTATTTAATTTTATTCATTATTCTTTTAATCTAGTAACTAATAAATTTTTGGAAGAAATTATTTTTAAACAGTATAATCCTGAAATACTATCCGGGGTGCAAGGGTACTCTTTATTTAGAAAACACTTAAATAATTAACAACAATTGTCCTAAAATCCGGTTGTCCGCCTGTGGCACTACACAGAAAGTGCAGCCTTTCTTGAAACTTGACAGACTTTTCTTATTTTGCGTAAAAAATATGTTTGGGGTACAGGTGTAACCTGGGTAATATTAGAGACAAGTCTATATTTTTATCTGATCATATAGGATTATATTTATTTATTATTATATTGCATTTTATATAGTTAAGGTGGTATTTTAGCCTTTATAATAAAATGTTTGGGCTGACTGCTTGAAGTGTCTCAAAGTTGATAGCATTTGTTTAATTAAAGCCTAAGTTTATCACGAAATATGTTTTTAGTATATAATATTTAAAAGATAATTTTTTATATTAGGCGCGCAACTAAGTTCACGCTGTATTTTTGATGAAAATGCAACTTTATTGTGAAAAAATGTTTACAAATCAATCATTCAAAATATTGCCCATCGCTAGCGACAAATTTCCCATCTTTCTGGCAGAGCTCGAATACCGTCACGGTAGAAGTGTTCGTCTTTTGAGGCTATCCACGAATCAAGCCATTTTGATATGTCTTCATATGAGCGGAACTGCTGATTAGGGAGACCATGTGCCATCGAAGGGAACAAGTAATAATCGGACGGCGCAATATCTGGGGAATATTGCGGGTGGGGTAGGACCTCCCATTTGAGCGTTTCTAAGTAGGTTTAAACGCGTTTGGCAACGTGAGGCGAGTGCTCGGCTCAATCACATCAATTGAGTTCGATACCGTTCCCCAGTGATGGCTTTGTTCGGTTTCAACAGCTCATAATAAATAACACCGCCCTGGTCCCACCAATTACACAGCAAAATCCTCGCAGCGTGAATATTCGGCCGAACCGACGACGTAGAAGCATGACCGGGCAGTCCCCATGATTTTGTTCTCTTTGGGTTGCTGAAATGAATCCATTTTTCATCACCCGTAACGATGCGATGAAGAAAACCCTTCCTTTTTTGCCGCTGGAGCAGTTGTTCACAGGCGAAAAAAACGACGTTCAACGTCTCTTGGCTTCAAATCATAAGGAACCCAAGTTCCTTGTTTTTGAATTATTCCCAA
This sequence comes from Dermolepida albohirtum, assembly GCA_031893035.1. Taxonomy (NCBI): domain Eukaryota; kingdom Metazoa; phylum Arthropoda; class Insecta; order Coleoptera; family Scarabaeidae; genus Dermolepida; species Dermolepida albohirtum. Next base: position 39,397 of record JAVIWB010005443.1, read on the forward strand.
CGCATGCAATCGCTGAGAAATGGCTTGGCGGATAACTCCTAATGCTGAAGCAAGCTCTTTTTACGTTTGGCACGGATCCTCATCGAGCAATGCCTCCAATTCAGCGTCTTCGAAGGTTTTTGGTCTTCCTTCACGCGAACGGTCGTCAACATCGAAATCACCGTCTTTGAAGCGACGGAACCAATCACGGCACGTTGTTTCACTTAGAGCAGCATCTCCGTAAACTTTTTCTCGATGAGCTTCAGTCGCCGTTTTCTTCGAATGAAAGAAGAAAAGCAACACTTCCCGCAAATGACGGTTATTTGGCACGAAATCGGACATTTCACACAACCAAAAGTATATGACGCAAAAACAAAATCACTAATGTGTCAAAGCAGGTTGTTTACCATATGTCTAAGCTTGGTTCATGACGTTTTGGTTATGTCATAATCGACCAGCACTTACTACTGGAGCCATCTCGTGAAAAACGGCGAGAACTTAGTTGCGCACCTAATATCTTTTTAGAGAACATCTACATCCCCAGAGTAGTAAAATAAAATATTTTTTGATGTATAAGATTAATTTTCTCTATATTTTTTAATATATAAATGGTAAAATGTATGACATCTGTGGATTAAATTATTAATAATATTAATTTCACATTTTAAAGGTGCGTTTGTGTTAAAGTTTATTTATTATTCCATATGTGTAAGTTTGAAATACCAGTCGGTTTTGATAATTTCTTTTTTTTCCTAGTGGGTAGGATATCTTGGAAATTTAAATTGTTTTTGTTATTTTCATTTTCCATTATATTTTGTTATCTGGGATGAAATAAACTGAATGCATTCAATATTATTTGTTCCATGTTTTCGAATATTTTATTTTTTGGTAGTGTTATATTTATACTTTCTTAATATCTTTAATTACGTCTTGTTTCCTTCTAATGGTTCTGGCTATATGAATAATAATAATATAAATAACAATAATAATCATGGATATCTTCATATGTTCCAACAATTGAACGTCAATATAATGATAGATAATGTTTATTTATAAATAGATATATTGATATTATTAGACAAGTTTCTTATTAAAGTGATTAAAGTATTTCTTCTAATTCTAGTCAGTGTTGTTTTCTGATTATTTGTTCTATAAATCGAGATATACGACCATGTAAATATTTACATGGTTGGTCGACAGAATATGGGTGAAACTAAGATCATGACGTGATCGTGTCCACATAAATAATATGCTGTATGAAAGCTGACACCGTAATGCAAATATTCCTCGAGATTACTGAAATTCTTTTCACACCATACTAATACCATGCAATTGCATCATGTATTAATGGCATATTACTTGATTTAGGATACATTACCACAAACAAACTGCTAAGAATATCAATTACGTGGTCAATATAGATGAATGTAATACTTGTTAACTTGTTAATAATATTCTTAAAAATAAACCTTTCGAGATAATAATAATGCTCAGAATTTGTAAAGGATGTTGGATAATATACAATAATAAATCGAAAATTTAACTAAGAATAAATAAGTTAAAGATGCAAGGAATATTCTCTTAATGCTGAGATTTATGGATACAAATGATGGTGACATTTTAAATGCGATGTTTACTGGTTTGTAATTGATGTAATTAGAATGAATCATAAGCTGAAAATGGTGATTCATATCTAGCTAGCTACCGTAAAACGTCGACATACATACATGTATCTCATTTAGGTTCGATCGAAAATTTATGAAGGATTAGTTTTGCAGAGGCAGACAAAAACATAAATTAGAAAAATCGTATTACAGTTCGTTCGAATCAAGCAAAATAGCCTCATTCTGCAAGCGGTCATCATTTGTATTTGAACAATATGCGATACTACAACATAAAAAATAGATTTTATACTTACTACGTATTTAATTTGGTATTCTTTTAATTATAAAACATATTTTAATCCATTTCGCATTGATTCTACTTATGTATTTGTAAATTTAGAATTAATTTCGCCCCGCTCATTATTTAAGGCATCACTTAAGTCTTGTCCTTTTGATATTTTATATTTTCTTATTCTACATTTTAGTTCACTCCATAAACATCCTATGGGATGCAGGCTTCGTGATGGTGATGTATTTAATCATTTAGTCTTATGTAATAACTATTGAGGAGCAATGAACACCACATGTTTTGGGTCAGTGAATTGTTAGAAAATGTAATTATCTTTCGGAGCCAATTTTAGTCCATTTTATGTTATGGTGCAGAATGTTTAAACAAGTAAATCTGTTCACAACGTCATACATTATGTGTAATAAACCTACGTATTTCATTGTCATAAACTCCCAAACCATCATCAAACCATTCATATTTATCTGTGGCATCAAAATTCTCCATGTTTAGCGTAACAATAAAGAGCTTTCAAAGACTTCATTGTTTTTCGAAGTATTCTCCACGAAGATTAATACATGCGCTCTAACCAATTCAGGAAGTAATTGTTCTACTCGTTTGTTAGCACAGTCAAAATTGCGTTTTTGAAGGCATCTACTGCTCCTTCTGACGACTGGAACATTTGACTACGCAGTCCGTTCTTGATGGCACTATGGTCTGGACTGTACGGAGGATGGTCCAACAATTCAATTATCTTGCGTGCTATGTGCGAACTTGCATTGTGCTGGTGGAATATGAATCGTCGTCTAGATTGGTTTTTCGAAGCTCAGGGATGACTTGCTGCTAACAACAGCAGTAACGGCATTAAGAGCTTTTTGATCTTGTAGAGGAAATATTGCTACATGACCTGCTTTGGAGATAAATATCGCGACCATCTTTTTGAAGACACTTCGAGAACGGCTTCTCTTCACCTTGGAACACCTAAACAGACGACTGGCGTTCGTCACCACTGACAATGTTGTATTGTAGACATTTTTAGAGTTTCCGGCGTCGAAGTGGTCTAGAGTTTTTTGACACCAATTAATTTTGTTCTTCAGTCAACAAGTGCGGTATCTAACGGTAAACTAATTTTTTTACAATAAACTTGTAAGTTTTACCCCCTACCTTAGCTTATTAATGAGTTTTCGCTATTCCTAGGTATGTCCAATATTGACAACAATATATTACCTTTGAAGTTTTATTTATTAAACCTAATGAGTAATTATATTGTTTAAACTTACTTAAGATTTCTAATTCAATTCTAACACACACTAGTTTTCACTTCATAAGGTACATTCGATGCATAAGTAGGGTTTTCCTCGAAAACGGGTAATAATATAAAGTGCCTTATACACACATTACTACAAATTACATAGCGCGATATTTCATAGATTTATTTACAGTAGCTGGCCACTGAAGTAGGACCATGCGCGAATTTTAAGTTTCTAAGAATAATTTTCAAATTTTCAAATTACTAGCATATTTTAGTGTTTTCTTTTTATTTTGTATTTAAAATTTTTCGAAATTCAATTCCGACATAGGTAAAATAAGTGACGTATCACTCGATAAAAGCAATAAGAATCAGTGTTCTCTTAGAAACAGGAATTTATTCATGAAATTGCACGGAAAGAAGGTGCTTCTCGTCAAACTATAATGAAAGTTGCCAAATTATTCAAAGAGAGTATCCGGTAACAACACATCTCGACAAAATTGTCGCAAAAAAAGGAAAACTATGTTTCAGCAGAAGGAACCAGACATATGTTATTTAAATTAATTAATCAAAATTTCAGAGACAAGGGTTTAAACATGTGAAGACAAACTGTTCGAAAATGTTCGTACGAGACCGAATTAAAGTGTAGGCGGCCAATTCACGGTAATTACTTATAGTTTTGATTAAATATAAATAAAAGATTGTAGAAAACAATACATTGGTCAAACTAAACGCTCGATACGAACCCGGCATAAGGAAGACATCGCGCACATCAAATTTAATCGGCCTGAGAAATTCAGTTTGGCGAAACACGTGCTAGAAAATAACCATAGTGTAACCGCGGATTATCTACGTTTACTCAAAAATATAAATAATTACCGTGAATTCGACAGTTACGTGTGCATAATTATTACAAAAAATGAAAACCATTTGTTAAACATAGATAAAGTTTCGATAACATACTTTATTCTTACCTCTTTGAGTTCCTGGAAGAAGTACTTTAATATAAGGGTTACTTTTAAGACTAGGACACATATTAAACTGTGTGAAATAGACCAGTGTGTGTATTTAGTTGTGGGGTATTATTCTGTGCGAGTTTTACTGCGACACTGCGATCAATTATCTGCTGATGATAACTTAATTGTCGAAATACGGATATTGATATGGGGATTTTATTTAACTTTTTTGATTAATTTAGGATTTTAGGTTGATCATTTATCCTACACCTATTTTATTGTACATCACTGTATATGTATATTTACATATCATACTTCCACTATTTAATATTTAAATCAAGGTAAATATTTCGTGCAGATGTTTCAAATTACTTCGTCACGTCAGGTATTTTATGCGTACATACATATATGTATGTTAAAAATATTTTCACGAGAAAACATCCTACTTTCCACCTTGATACTCATAAATGAATAAGAAAAGAAAGCAAACAAATAAAAATCCAGACGTAGGCACAACAATTCATGAATAAATTTCGAGTTTGTTCGAAAAATTTTTTACAGACTTTAAAAGACAACTAACCCACCGCGCACCCACGTCTGCCGAATACACGACGCCACACTCAACATATTTAAATAAACCACAGCATAATTAAATTTCCTATGCATATTACGCTAACGAGCATAAACAAGCGGTCATTGTTTGTTTCGTCGCTTTCGGACCGTCAGCGTCACCTAAAATAATCGCACGTCCACATCCACATTGTGTACCTATTGAACTCGGGAGTTGTTATTTGCTTGTCTCTTAGAAGTCTATCTTTATCAACGAACTCGATACTTCGTAATATGTATTAATATTAAAAGGATTCATTAGCATGGACGTGTTTGCACGGTTAAATGAAGATAACGTATGTATACGTATTATGTATGCAGGAAGACGAGTAAAGACAGCACCTCTTGAGAATTTATTTCATAAATAAAAGTTAAAACAATTAAATGCGATAATTAATATCTCTACGCCAGACATATACACTACCGTCCATAAAAATCATTACACCACGTAAAAATTTGGGCATTTTTTTCTGTTTATGTTGACATTTAATGTCAAGATCTGCCATTAGAGTCTATAACAGATCTTGAAGAAGCTGGCAATATGAACAGTGAAATGTCAATAGAAATTATAACAACATAGCGAAGCCTGCAAGAATATTGTACTACAAATGATTCTGGACGTGAAAACGTATGAAATTTTATATATCTATTGGATATAAAAGGGTTACAAAAAAGCCCTCCTTATCAAAGTTTTAAAAAACGGACAGTTCATTAAGTTAATGATCAATGAAAGTTTAGCACTTGTCAGATGAATAGTGGAATTGTTCATTCAAGAACGGTGAAAGAATATGGTTTTGGTGACGTTCATCAACACAGAGAATCATTATGTATGGAGATGCTTTCGCGGGAATAGAGCTACAATAAGAGCAGATTACAGGGTATTCGACGAAATATTAATGTAGTAAAAATATTACAATATTTTAAGTTATCAGCGTGTCTAATTACTTCCGACACCATAAATAGGGTTGGGCAATATTTAGGAAATAAGGGGTCGGAATGAGTGTCATGTTTAATACACAATAACTTACGATTTCTATAATAAATACAAACTAATTATTTACTCTTAGAGAACGAAATTAAACAATTTAAACAGAACAATTGAAATTAAAGAAAAAACAATTTCTCGATACGACCACTATAAGCTACATCAAATTTTGCATTTTGTAAAATCAAAGAATTAACTTGGTACGTAGACTTCCGCGGTCGTGGTCCATGCTATCTGCTTCTGGGTTTCCGGGCTGGAACCGCGTCACTATTGTATCTGCCGACGTTTCCAGTTTCAGTTTCAGTGCAGCAGTTCAGCCCTGAAGATGTCCCATACAAATGGGTACGAAACGTCGGCAGATACAATAGTGACGCGGTTCCAGCCCGGAAACCCTCAAAGAATTAACATTTTATTTACGTAATGGGAAATTCAAAAACGCATATTTTTAGACACAGTTTTTATATACTAGTGGGCCATTATATTTTGTTAGAAGTTTTAACCTAGTTATTTACTTAATTTAATGATTGTGTCAGTTGAAAAATATACATATGTATGTACTTCAGTATTTTTAAAATTGAACAAAAAGCATTATCGAGCTATGTTTTTACAAACGAATGGCTTAAGTCGTAAAAAATAATTTGAGGAAATCAATCGGGGATTCGATGACAAGTCATGTTTATTAGCTATCGTAAAGCAATAGAAGGATTTGCAATGTGGTCCACTTTCCTTAAATGATTCACCTCAAATTACTAAGTCAAAAACGTCTGTTACCGAAAAGAATGCTCTGTGAATGAAGAGGACTGGCATATTACTGCAAGTTGTATTCGTACAACTTTAAAGATTAGTGAAGAAGCAGTTAATAGCATCTTACCTAAACATTTGAAATACATAACTTGGTTTCTGTTGAATTGTTTATAATTTTTCTTCAGCTCAAAAAAATACCATGTGAAATGGTGTAAAAAGTTTGTTTACTTCATATTTTCCAAAATGAGGAAGGATCATCTCGGAACACGATAACGTTCAGAGTTACACTGCTACTCAAAAGATTGAATATTTCAATGCTAAAACCATGGAAATAATAGATCATTCATTGTGTAGTCCATATCTAGCAGCTAATGATTTCTTTCAATTTCCATTTGTAAAGAATAAGCTCCGGATTAGTTTTCACGAACGACAAAAGCATTAATCGTGGAGGGAACTACTTCAGAAGATTGTAAATAAATGTTTTGTCAAAAAAATTACATGTTACTATACTAGGCTCAACAAAATGAGAACAGGCCTCGTATAAACAGGTTAACAAATTAACGATTAGTTAATAACTAGTAATAGATATACGAATACTTTCCTTATTTCTTCATATTTTTGTTTTAAATAACATTTACAATCTATGTTTATTTTACGGGTTTTTTTAGATTTAGATCCTATACTGTCTGATAAACAATATTGGACTTTGCAACCAGTGTTATTTCATTATATGACAATTTTGTATTAGAAGAAATAAAAGAAAAACAACATACCAAAGATATAAAAGTAAATTCTCTTTAAAAAATCCATCTCTGACTGCACTTTCACTCACTATTTACAGCTAGCACATAACAGCATATTTCCGTTAAAAACTGAAATTTGTATTTAAACTAATTGTAAGTAGTATCTTTAACGGCTACTTAATTAAATCTGTCTATTTTAAACTTGTAACACCAAACACAAATAAGATAAGAGAACAGTATCTGGACAAATATAATTTATAAAACAGAAGTATCTACATAATGCAAGCAACCGACAGTTACGTAAGGAGTAATAAACGCGAAGTGTTAATAAAAATTTTAATAATCGTAGGCGAATTAGAATTGAATTTTGATTCTGACTGCTTCGTGACGCCAATAAAAGATGGACTGCTCTCGTTTTGAAATATTTAATGTGTTTTAACTAACTTCAGTAAAAGTAGTTTTATTGTGTTTATACAATAGCGTGTTGTCTTAGGTTCTGTGGACGTGTATTTTGTTGAACTTTCGTTGTAATGAATTCGGGCGGATTCTTTACTAGAAATAAATAGCTATAGAAAATGCGCATCTGAGAAAGAAAATTCATAAAATTGAAGAGTTCGTTTATTTTAAAAACTTGGGCGCCATGGTATTTTATATTCCTTCCTCTTAGGCCAAATCTTTTTATTGAATTGTAACAGATTATTAATATTAGGTAGTTAATGAAGAATTACTGCCGACCAAAGCAACTAATGGTGCCAATATTAATATTGGCACCATTACTATTTTGCGAAGATAAATAAAATTTAGAATTTTGATATTTATAGGTAATCATATACGTCACAATTTGCAATGTCTACTTATTTGGAGAATGAAAAAATTTGCCTGATTTGAAAATAAAACGAAGGGAATTAATTTTCAAAAAAACTGATTAGTCAATAATACAATCGTCTTCATTTTATATAACAGTCTCATAATTTACAAAATGATGATTCCTTTCTGGAAAAAACTTCTAGGTTTTTTCCAAAAAAGCTAGTGAGATATTTTCAATTTCAGTTTCATTCAAACCATTTTGAAAAAAACTGGAACAAATAATAACCCAAGAAACGAGGTCTGAATAATATGATAGACACTGGAGAACTTCTCATCCTTGCAGTGTCAGTTGAACAAATGTGTGGTCTGGAGTTACCATCATGAAGGATGAGTTCTTTTCGATTGACCAAAACAGCGCGTGACGTGAATTTCCACATTCAGTTTGGTGAATTTTATCTGTTGTTAATTGTTTTGCCAGGTGAGAGAAGATCGAAGAAAATGATTCATTTGAAATACAATTATATAGACATTAATACTTTCATTGGATGTTTTTGTACTTTCACCAACTTATTGACAATTACGTTTGCGTTGAACATTTTTATCTCCTCAAAGGAGACTCTTTTTAGTGGCGTTCAATTAGAGAAATGCATGTAAAGCTACAGTTTAGCCTATTTTGCTTCGTCAAAGAATGCAATTCCTATGTTTCGAATGTGAAATTGAACAGCTGCAAAGTAAATTTTCATAATAACTCTACCAAGCCGTTGAAACCACCTTTCAGTAGAAATTGAATGTTCAAAACTCTTGAAAGTGAAATACTTTTGGTGATGGTAATTTCTTCCCTAAATATATATTTTCTAAAATGCAAAAGACAATTACTTTATTGAAAATGAGATTCTACTTGCAAAGCAGTTAACACAAGAACGTAATATTTATAAATTCAATTTACTTGCCCCTTCCTGGAAGAGAGGGTATGTTTCTAATATTTCGTGCGGACCTACTGAGTAGGGACAGCAAGTATGTTAGGACAATAGTGGATCTACTAACAGCTTTGTAAGTTCAACAAAACAAAAATAACTTGAACTTGACAGAAGAAGCCACATGTAGATTTTGCCATGTAGAAGAAGAATCGTACATACTATGCCAATGTGAAGGCTTAGCAAGAACGCTACTTCTAAAAATAGGAGATGAATATCCTGAAGCGGATCTTTGTATAGAAAAACTGCTCTTGAAGTTGCTAGATTCAATTACAAGAACGAAACTAGGAAACAAATTCTAGTGAGGCGCGAAGACTACAATAAATCTTAAAAAGTATCACAGGAATAGGCTCTATGATCATTTCAAGTATTCTATCTATTTACTTATTCCTTCACGTCCTCATTACTTCTCAATAATATTTCCAAATTAGTTTCGTTTGTAAGTGTGCAATAATAAGACAGTATGTAAAATGAGTGCATCACATAATAAGAGAACAGAAGCGATATTTATTCGTAAAAATTCAAGCTTCCAAAATGTCATATGTATAGCACCTACATACATCCACTAGAGGCTTTTAATCGATTAGTGGTCAAGATAAAATTCTTAAAAACTTAGATGATTTGGCGCAGCATGGTACAAAACGCACAACTCTGAGTCGACAAGATAAAGTGATTATCTGACTTGAAGAACCCAACACTAGCATTGAACACTAAATTATATATTAAATAGTAAGTCGTAGCAAGACGTTAGTAAATATATATGCAGACAAATATAGAGCGTCATTGATATAACGCCATCTTCATAGATAAAGCATCTTTTCGTGCTTTTGTTCATCGAAAAGCATGGACTGATGAAAGAATTATCGAATGATCTGTCTAGCATTTAACCAGAGTATGTGAAGATATTTCGACGCACATGACTTTAAAAACTTCATATAAAGGTACAATTTAAGCAAATCATACATTTTTTTACATTAAAAGTCTACGCAAAAATAACTTTCAAGCACTCCTAAATGCTATTAAACTAAGTAAAAAGTTGTAGAAAGTAGATATTTTGCTTGCATTTCGAAGTAATTTTTTATAACAGCTGTTTTCTTCAAATAATGAGAAATATGTCTTTATGATAACCTCCAATATACGTTATAATGCTCCAATAAACTATACCATTATTGTTGATAAAAATCACAATAAAACTGAATCAATGAATATTAACTTGCAATGTATTTAAAATTTTTTTAAAAAATATAAACGAACTTAGTATTCCAATTTACATCAATGTCGAATTTAGCCAATAAAACTACATTAATTTCTTTAATTCTTAATGAATCGATTACATTCATAATCATTTGCGAAATTATTTCCACCACTCAAGATCGGTCTGTAATTTTCATCCAATTAAGGCCGTTGTACCTTTTCACAAAAATATATACGATTATAAATCGAATTTTGTAAATTCGACTTTTTCATATCGGAGTATTGCAATCTACAAAAGTCAGAATTTTAGACATTTCAATCAAATTTGACACTCATCCATCTGATACTTTCAGATTGCTTTGAAAACAAAACATCAATCGCCGGCCGACAAAACGTTATTTGTTTGGCATTTTGAAAAGTTGAGCTTTATGTGACCTTTTTGTCCGTTGAAATTAATGTAGTGCAATTATATTTGTGTCTTAGAGTGTGATTCGAAGTTTACATCGTCAAACCCGACCAGATCTAAACATCGAGATACAAGAGAGTTGACATCGAGTAACAGAGACATATTGGCGAGGGCATCTATTTTGGCACGTGTTTTTATTCCAATGTCAATGGCCTAATAGACGTTCACGGTGTACAACGAAAAAGGTAAGACGAAGCAGTTCAGTTCAAAAGGTCGACTATCAAAAATACACCTAACTTACTGAAATTATATCGCCCACAGGAAACTGCTATAATTACATTGTAATTTTTATTCTACTGTCTTTATTTTTAACACGACAAAGTCGAGCTAAATTTTCAGGGCGAATACACGAGTATTTTCCATCGAACGATAGAAAAACTTATTTAAAAATAGTTATAGGAAATTGAAATTGATATCTTTAATATTGAAGTGATTTTAAAAGTCTTTTGTTCCATTTGATGAATTTTAAAGTGTTTTGAATCATTCGATTTTTTAAAGAAATAGTTTCAATGACGTTATAGAATTTTTAGTTACTATTTTTGACGACAAATTGGTTGGGTTGATACATATGTACAGTAGTGAAAAATATAATAGATATGCTGGTTGAAATAATCCAACAAGTATTGCTGAAAATATTGTATAAAACACAAATAAATTTCTATTATATGGAAAAATAATAGTTGTGTATACATTTAATAAAGACATATTTTATTTATCTACTAAAAATGTTCCAAAACAATGTATATTTTGTCAAATATTCTTTATTTTCAATTGTTGCATGACAAAGGTTCGATATAGAATTCACTGTGTAATGTTTCCCCATGCTTTTTGCACTTTAAATGTTTTTAATTGGGTTGGTGTTTGGGGACTGCGAAAGTCAATCTATTCATGCAATACTATTTTCAGCAGTTCCGCAGTTAGCTTTGATGTTTTGGATCGTTGACTTCTTATAGGATCCAATCTATGTTATCTTTAAGCCACATTTTTGCCGATCTTAGGAGTTCGTTTTGGCAATTTTACGATTCGATTCGCGTTTAAAATACCAGCAAACACGCATAAAATTCCGAATCTCCGGGCGTTAGAGTAACTCCAGATATGAATCTTCACAGGCTATTTTACAATGCTGTGTATAATAAGTCCTTTGTCCGTTGACCATGCCTTCTTTCCAGATGACCAGTTCCTGAAAAATTATTTATCCGCGAAGACGACGTTGGGCTAATCTCTGCTGAAATTTACTTGTGCCCAAAACATTCACGTCTGTCGATGTTTATCTGACAGAAAGGATTTAATAATTGCACTTCGATAAGTCGATAGGCGATATCATGTTCACGTAATCTACTTCTATTTGTCATTAAACTAATATTTACATTTTCTTAGATTGTCTTTGACGAAATGTTAATTGCGTTTTTTTTAATAAATATATAATACATATATCGCCTTACCTTACCCCATTGTTTCAGTGCGGCTTTCCCCACGTACTGGAAAATCATCTACTCTTGATTGCTTGATAACGCATTACTCGTTATCTAATTAACTTATCCGACTGGTGTGAGTATGTAGATGCTACGAAATCTATTACATATGCTGCACTCATTTCAACGAAAACTATTGCCTGCGCCATATACAACAGATAACTGAACTAAAATTGACTAGGTGTATTAGAGGGAAGACATATATTAACTTTCCTTTCATGGGATATTGGCCGGCGTTTCTTATTATATAGACTGAATTTCCTCAGCCGTTTTTCATTCGTAAACATTATTCAAAGAAATGTTTTCCATCAGAAGCAAATGTATTAATTTTTGCATCGTCAGACCATAAAGTGTTTCTACATTTTTTATTGCCTCTGTACCCGCCCATTTTAAATCAGCAGTAGCAAATATTAAATAGTCTTGTATTGTTTTCTCGAGGATTGATAAAATGTGTTTTTCTTGCAGATGTAAGTAATAGATGATTTTCTATTAATCGACTGCGACTTCATTCTGTAACATTTAAATTTGATCTTTGTCTCGTTTTTTTTTACTTGTAATAAAAGCTTCTTTTCACTAAACGATATTTCAACAATATTTTTTAAGGTTTGTATATTCTGTGAGTATGGTATTATTTCACTGATTTCCTTGTACATTTTTTCTTTGAAAAGTAATTTTTGAATCAATTTCCGTATTTTCATAGTACAATACCAAAATGGACAAAAAAGAAACCTTTAATTAGAGACATATAAAAAAGTATAATGTGACCAGCTTAATCATTTCCCTATATATCTCTGGAAACGACGAATTCTCATAGTTGTCACAGAGAACAGCTGTCATCTAAAGAACGGATACTGCAGGATTAAGATATTGCTGGTGTCCATAAATTAATAACAAAAGATTGATCTCCAGAAACAATATTTAATGAAAATGACATCAATTCGTTTACATTACTGAGAATTACCGGCAATTTTGGGCAATAATAATTAGAGGCAATACTATAATAATAACGAAATTTGCTCCAAAACAAATCATTGTTAGAAAGAGACTTTAGTTTAAATACTGGAAAATTAGTAGTAGTGACATTTGAAATAATTTTCGACAAGTTTCTTAGGCTTACAAAACATAGATTTTCTTGTTTACTTTCTGTACTATTAAGTTCCGCAAACATCGCAACACATCACATAATTTGTCGAATCGACACACCCAAATATCTTAAAAACAACGAACAAAGTTATTTGTTTTTGAAAAGGAAAAAGAACTTGTAACCTACGAAACATAAAAAACCTTTTAGGTGAACCTATTTGTTCAAAAAAACACCCACATTTTTATAATAACATATTATTCGATGTAAGGAAAGACTGTTTTTCAGAAATACTCGATATCTATTTGATATTCCACTTTTTAAAACAAAACTCAGTAATACTATAATTACAGGACACTCTATATAATCTATTTTCTGTAGAAATTTTAATCATTTTACTTTGATAAAATATAACCCTGAACTGTGTAGAGAAAACAATTTTTTTATATTATAATTTTCTTGCAAAGCATGGGTGATATACAAAATGAAAAGTCAGGAGACAGTTCTTCACCTAGGACAGATGAAACCAAGAAGGAAAAAGACTCAGTCTCTGATCAAATAGAAGGCAGCAAAAATGAAGCCGTTAAAATCGAGACAGAAGAAAAACAGAATAAACTTAAAAGCAACATCTTTTATATTGAAGTAGTAGATAAGAAAGAAAAGGAAAGCTCTGATAGTCCCTCGGTACCTGTTCCGACTCCACGACGGATAAATAAACTTAGAGATCACAGCAGTAACATATTTCCGGCAGGTTGTATGGGTTGCAGGTAAATATACTTCACTTTAGAAAAAACATGTTAGAAGATCAAATTTAATACAATCCATGACAATAGATTAATTTGCCTTTACGGTTTTAATTTGCACACTCAATGTATTTGTAAGGAAATAGTTTTAAATTTGTTAAAAACTTTATATAGATAATTATATTAAGACAGGCAAGGTTAACAATATTTAATTATGAATTTTTAAGTTGGATATACTTATGAAAATGAATCTTATCAATTCACTTTTGAATTTCGAATAAAAATATATAATCACGATTAGGGCATTATAAGAAGGTGCCCCCATGAGAAGAATAGCACGGAAAATTAATTGTACTCGTAGATTGAATATTGAAAAATAAGGAAAATAATTATCAAGAACGCGTAAACCCAGTTACTACTAAAAGAGAACACTGAAGTATTCTATTCTGCGTTTCAAATCCTTCGTTCACACAGTTGAAAATTAAACAAATTAAAAAGATTTCTGAAGATTGGCTGAAGAGCAAATTGTTTTTGAGACAATGGAAAAACTATATTAATGGCTAGTTTCTGATTTCTAACCTCTTTCAATTTTTTCATAAACAAAACACTAAATTTATTGTCATGATATTTATACTTTGTTTGGGAATGGTCCTTTGTCTAGTTACATCTATCAGCAATCAAAATACTTAAACAACTACGATCCCACTTCACTAATAAATAGTGTATGGTAAAAAATGTTTGATATGAATTACTGCCTTTAAAGTACGTGTAAGAAAACTGATATTAGTTTACCTCAAAACGTGTTAGTTTCAATCAAATTCACCACCGAAGATACGTCTCATTTACTTGCAACATAATTTTGACACTATTAGTGAAGACCTACTCTTTCGTGTTGGTCAAATCTTCATTTTGTCTTACATTAATAAAACTTCTAAATAAATATCATATATCCGTTTATTTTAAAACCAACAGCCGATAGTCGTTGAACACCGAAAAATTGTTTAAAAAACGTTAGAATTTACTGTATATACAACCATGCTCAGATGTATTAGACACCCCAGGTAAAAACCCTTATTCTCGGTATTATCCAAGTCTGACGGAAATTAACCGTAAAAATAGTTAATGGTATTTACAGAAATGCGTTTTTGCATACCCTAGCTAATCCCCTATTGAAAAGAATAGGTGGAAAGGGGAAATTGTGGATTTTAGAAATTTAGTGTCATTCTAGCAGTGTGTGAGCAACGTGCGTTTGTGAGTTTATGGTAGAGATCAATTAGATTATCCTATTTTTTCAATTTGTGTCAGTTATTTGTTGAAGAAAAATGCCTAAAACACGCGAGTTGTCGGTGGGGGAACGCGCCCAAATAGTGCTACTGCAGTCCCAGAAGTTATCAGTAGCTGCAATTGCAAAAAAAAAATGTTCGCGATGTGCAGTCCGTACAACCATTAGTCACTATCAGGAGAGTGGGTCGTTTGTTAACAGACCAAAAAGTAGCAGAAAACCCTGTACCTCGATTAGAGAAGACAGAATTTTACAAAGACTGGCTCTCAGTGATAGGAAAAAATCGTCGAAACAGCTCGCCAGTGAGCTGAAACAGCGTTATCGCGTAACAGTTTCTGCGCAAACAGTGAGAAGGCGTCTCCAGCGTGCTGGTTTACGAGGGTGTAAAGCGCGACGTAAACCGCTTTTAACTGACGCTCATAAAAAGAAGCGGTATTTATGGGCCAAACAACATGAAAATTGGACAATCGAGAAGTGGTCGAAGATTCTTTGGTCTGATGAATCGAATATCGAGGTATGTAAGTACATCTTCATGACTAATATTCTTATCGTTGTATGCAATTCAGTCTACAAGTAACATTAAACAAAATTAATCCTGTCTAAGTGCTAACTTTCTTCTTTTGCCTGGCAGCTTTGGGGACTACCTGGGACGCTATACGTTCGGCGTAGGCAAGGGGAAGCTTATGGACCACAATGTATCATTCCCACAGTAAAATTTGGAGGTGGTAGTATCATGGTTTGGGGTTGTATGTTTGCATACGGTGTTGGAGAAGTGTACCTGTGCGATGGACGGATGAATAGCCAACGCTATTTAGCCATGTTGGAGGAAGTATTAGAAACGTCTGTGCTAAAACTATTCGACCAGGATATTCCACAATACATTTTTCAGCAAGATAATGCGCCCTGCCACAAATCGGGAGCTGTAATGCGTTGGTTCGAGGAAAACACAGTGGAGGTATTGGATTGGGCGCCACAAAGTCCCGATTTGTCGCCCATTGAAAATTTGTGGCGCATCTTAAAAACTAAGATAACGGAACATAAATGCCTGTCAAAAGCAGAATTATCAACAAAAATTCGCGAAATACGGGCTGCAATACCACCGGCAGAGTGTTACAATTTAGTAGCAAGTATGCCTCGACGAGTGCGAGCTGTCATTAAGGCCAAGGGCGGAGCGACAAAATATTGATAAATTGTACTATATTACTAAATAACACTTTGTACATAATTTTCACAACAGTTTTATTTTCCTCACCTCTCTTTTGACTAAACTATATAAACTATATATGTATGTATGTACATAAATTTGTAAGGTGTCTAATACATATGAGCATGGTTGTATATATATATATATATATATATATATATATATATATATATATCAATACCTTCAATAATATTTCCAAATTTTTGCTTTCGGAATATTGTTAGCTTCTTTATCTGTAGACTTATATGCACTAGAACGCTCAAAATTACGGATAAATCAAATTACTGTCTTGTTAGAAAAGTCATGACGTATTTTTTGTATTTTTTCATAGGTCATTCATTACTAATATTAAAAGAAACATCAATTAATTACATATTGTCAGTTTTCATCGGTACCTTCTGTTGATGCTGTTTCACAGCCTCATCTGAATTTAACGTTAAACCATGCAAGGGGTTTTGAAGAGAATGGGACAAGTGAAAATCTGAAGGCGTAAGATAGCCCAAGATATAATAAGGTTTTAAATCATCAAAACGTAACTGAAGTATCATGAGTTTACTCGCTGCTACGCTTACTAAACTAACTAAACTAAACTTGTGTTTGTATACTTTGTCCACATTTTTTAACAGTTTTAGAGTGATTCAGATTTGTCCTTTTACTAGAAAGGAGAAATGCATGTTTTTGTAGGTTTCAAAATAGCACCAAATAAAAAAAGTTACTTTGATTTCTTAAGAAAAAGAACTTGGAATCAAATACTGCTAGCTTAGTGAATTTAGAATAAATTTGTTTCATTAAAAGAATACGCTTGCCATTGACCGCCTTCAAAATTGAGATTATTCAATTATAACGTTTGGACCTTCAATTTCTCAATTAAGCATTGATATTTATTATCAGTCTTCAATATTCAATATACTTCTTTTAACAAATTTCTATTTCCTTATCAATGCATTAAATCTGAGAACTTAAAACTTAAATGGTGTGGTGAATAGATTGTCACAGTGTATATAAAAAATATATGTTTGTTTTGAATTCTAATGTATTAGAGAAGATCCACCAAGTGACCACATAACTAGTCCGAGACGATTCTTGGATCCATTGGAAGCTAAAGACCATGTAGGTCACATCGATAGCACTCCTAGAAAAAGACCATTAAGTGCGAAACCCAGAAACCCCCTAACAGGAGTAGGAGTTGATGATGGAGAAATTAGAAGACCTTTTGGGCGTAGAAAAGGTATGTATATACTTACAATTTTGTTTGTATCAATTACGCACTTTAGAAACTTTCGGTTAACCTAAATACAAAGTTTCAGTGCGATACGTGTAGTGTTGCAGCTACAACGAACTGTCAAAATTGACAAGTTAGTTGAAAAATGGAATTAAACCGAGAACATTTTCGCGGAATAATTTTTTATAATTTTCCAAGACAATTATCTCAACAAGAATGCCTGGCAGAGTTGATTTCTGTTTTTGGCAATGAAGGAAAACGTCGATGTTATGCGCAAGATCGTATCGACAGATTGAAGCATTATTGGGTATTTCAAATAAAGAATTGTGCGTAAAAAAATTAGTTTGCCGTTGGATACTGAATCTGTTGACCGAAGAACAGAAAGCAGTTAGGGTAAATTGGTGTCAGAAAAGCCTAGATCGCTTCAACGTCGGAAACTCTAAAAACGTGTTCAACATTGTCAGTAATGATGAATCTTGGCTTTACTCACACGAACCAGAAAATAATCGGCAGTCGTCTGTTTGGGTGTTCCAAGGTAAAGAAAGGCAGACAAAAGTCCAAAAAGATGGTAGTGACATTTGTCTCCAAAGCAGTTCGCGTAGTAACAATTCCTCTACAAGATCAAAGAACTGCTACTGCCGATTGGTATACAACCATTTGTTTGCCGCAAGTCATTGCTGAGCTTCAAAAAACCAACCCCGAACGACAAATCATCCTCCACGGCACACAAGACATTTGAATTTTTAAACGCAACAAATTCAGTTGTTGGACCATCCTCCTTACAGTCCGGACCTAAGTCGCAAAACGATTTCGTTACCTATCCGAAAATCAAGAACGGACTGTATGGTCAAAGAGTCCAGTCGTCGGAAGAAGCAGTCGATGCCTTCGAAAACGCAACTTTGTACCAACAAATGAGTGGAACAACTGCTTACAGAGTTGTTTCGAACGCATGTAAAAGTGCATTAATCTTCGTGGAGAATATTTCGAAAAACATTGAAGTCTTTCAAAGCTATCTACTGTTTTATTCCAGTTTTATATGCAAAACTTAAAAGACACGCCACGTAATGCCTGTACTTAATCATAATTTTTTATCATCCCAGCATTATACAGTCCGAATTTTATATTGGTTATAATCTCTTATATATCATGAAATTAGTTGTTAAATAGATTCCCTATTAAAATGCGTACATAAGAGCAAAAAACTTATTACTGTACATTGGCACAATATAGACTACTCATTGGAAAGATATGCTATTCAAAAATTCAACAGAAAACATCCATCAGGGAACTATTTCAAGACTGGTCAAGAGATTCGAAAGAAATTTAAGTATCAGTTCTGGTATTAAATTTAGTCAAAAGGGTCGTTTTGAAAACGCGCAGTTAATTTAAATGTGAGGCGCTCGATACTGGAGCGCCACAAATCCAAACTTTTTTATTGATAGCAGACGACAAGGATCATTTATTTACCTTTATTTTTGAAAAGAACACTCAACCAGTATAATTACTTGTATATGCTAAATAACTTATGTGAAACGTGTCCAGAAAGTTATACTTTCAACAAGCACATCCCATCACAACCCTGCACATTCTATATATGTAGAGTCAGAGAGTGGATTAAGTCACTGTTTCATTCCTGATTGATCGGAAAGCTTAGTCCAAATTTATGGACACCGCGCTTATTTGACTTAATAATTATGAACTATTTTCTATGGGATATTGCAAGCACATAGTAAATATTGAACTCTTACAAAATGACGAAAACGTGTTAAAAACTGTATTTAGCAGCTATCCAAACAATAACACCGCCAATACTGGAAAATTATTTTTAAGAATTTTGAGAGATGAAATTTTGTGTAGCAAATTAAATTTGGAAGTTGATGTATTCAACAATTTCTAAACAACTTTTTTAGACACTTCAAAAATTAAATTTTTTAATTTTTAGATCGCCTTGTACAATATTTTATAACATGAACTGCTGTTTATTATTCCCCAGAACTTTTTTCTGAGAAAACACTAATAAAAAATTTATTCCTCTTGTTACACCTATCCGACTACACGTTGTATATAAAAAATTGATTCTAGAACTAAGTTTGACTACACACAATCATCCACTAAAATCTCTAGAATAATTAAAATATCCTATTGTTAATTTCGTAATTTTACAACGTTATTTAAACTATCGAAAAATAAATAAAATAAATCAAAACGTTGTTTAATTTATTAATTTATTCAGCAAATATTGTACTGGAGTTATTAAAATATAATTTTGATAGTTTATATTTTCCTGCATTTTTACATAATAGAATAATATCTAAGAAAGGTGAATAACTAAAGGGCCTTCTTACCTATTGAAAATTAATTGGCGTATCTACATTATTATTTAATAGTTTTTTAATTACGTATTCTAAATTTTACGCTAATTAAAATTTATAAATATTACTAGAAATTACAAAAATTGATAATAGAATAAATAGAACATTTAAAAATAATTTCAGTTATAAATTATAAATAAAATATTTTCAAATATTAGAGAGATGATATTTTAATTTGAAAGTATAAAATTAAGTTATCAAAGTACAAATAAATTAAAAACATAACATCGCAATGTAAATACCGTAAATTCAACATCAAAGTAATAAATAAAATTCGCGACTAATTACACAAACGAATAAAACGTGTAGGAGAATTAATTAATATACATACGTAAATAATGGCGTTTCAATGAGTTCGATTTAGAAAACGAAGGTAATTTTTGTGGTTTGAAGTAAAAAAAAAAGCATTGATTTTACTTTTCGTAATATTTATGAAGAACAGTCCTGTATTTATTCTACATTTAAAAAATGAAGTTAGTCATCTCCGTATAGACACTAACACGTCGTTATTTTTCGATTGGCGATTTTAGAAATAATCGAGATTAGTTATGTCCAAGGTTCAAATAGTTTTCCAAAATTGTTTGGAATTATCAACCCACGATTGCTAATCACGAGATCTTTTATTTCCTTGACATGGTCTTCATCAAGTGATGTTGAAAATCGTTCAGCTCGTGCTTCGCCTTCAACATCTTCTTTGCCTTCTTTAAGAATTTTGTACCACTCAAACATTCTTGTTATTGCCAAGTACTTGACATCCAATCGTTTTTTTAATATCCACAGCAGAAATTTCGTTCCGCAAACAAAATTTTATGCAAATTATTTGACCAACAGTGTGAGACTTTATGAAAGTCGTAGAAAACACTGTTTTTGGGGACAGAAAAAGAATCGTTGGTTTACTCGCTAGCACGAATAATAACATGAAATTTTATGCAAATGTGTAATCTAGCAAAAAATATTGTTAGATTATTTAACCGGCACGGATAATTAAATCGAAACCAGTCCCAATACTCTCTGAAGGAGTGATCTTAGACTTGTTAGGAGAGTTGGAGTCTTTAAATCCCATTAAATCTCCAGTGGCAAGTTGGCTGATGATCAATTTTGATTCGTTTTCATAAAGCATCAAAAATTATTCACATGTCTCTATCTCTAGAATGGTGAAAGCATTCGTGGAACACACTTTTGCACTAGTCTTTGTCTTTCTAAAGTACTTATGTAGAATTCAGAAAACCGTAATTTCTGTAATTTTTATAAAAGCTATTAATTTACGCTTCTTTAATTTTACATTCTTCACTGCCAAATGGATGCAGAAATCACATAGATCATAACTCAATGATTCCCAAAATGTCTAAATAGCTTTAAGCGCCAATAAAAGCTTACAATTAATAAAGTTAATAAATAAATATTGTATGTATGTTATGTTAATAAATATTGCAATTGTTTCATAAGTGTGTGTACACATTATCAAGGCATATATGACTTTTAAAAGAACATTCAGGCAAATTATATCAACATTGAAGCGCCTAATCCGGGATTATAGAAACAATCCGTTATACGTTTCTTCCAACGTCTAAGAAAAGATTTCTTATTTTTGCTTTTTCTGTTTTTAACAGATGGTAACCCGCTTCTTGGAGAAGGATATGAAATGAAAGATATAAGTCCTAGTTGCACAAGAATTCCGCCTGGAGGCTATTCACAAGGTTTGTGGTAACTTTCGCTGTCATGTGGTGCGATTTTAAAATTTAAAGTGTACTTTTTGTTTGGACTATAACTGTATTTTGTATTTGTTTCTTTTTTTCTTTGTACTACTGTCTGGAAGAAATATATCTGTCAAATAATAAGACTCACCATTTTTTACAGAAGAACCTTCGTCAAAATTTGTTACGGAAAGCAAAACCGTCCATCTTTTTCGATCGTAATGACTTTTCCTTTTCGCACGTATTCGGTATTTACGTTTTCTGTTCTTGGGCTCATTCAAGAATTCATCATAATCCGGCATATTAACACTTTAGATTGTGATCACTTCACCAACACTAACATCACCGTACTTGTAACTGGGACCGTGTGTAACCTACTGATACAGTTTAATAGAAAAGACTGTGACAAAAGGTTGATTTTTGGCGGAAAGTACAATTATCGTCAGTCAGCGTTCTAAAATAAAAAAATCGAGATACACGCACACATTTATCTGTTCGAATCAGCTGCCAAAACATAAATTTGACCTAGGGAATAAACATATATATACTAGCATATAAACACTAGTGTCATGAATAATCTTTTTGTAAACTGCCCACTTTGATTCGGATTTACAGGAGCGGCTGGCTAAACATGTACCGACGTGAATTAAAAACTTTCATTCATGTATCGCTTAATTGGCAACTGCTCTTGCGTCAAATTCAATTGTTCTTTTAAAAGGATGAAAAATAGTGTTAGATGAACTAAGATCCAATATTTCTATTTTCGAAACTAGAATTACGTAAAGTGCTTTAAAATAAAGATTACGTTTTTTTAAGTGAAAAATTAGTTCCTTCATGAAACATCTGCGATATACAAAACGAGACAAAAAGAGAGCCTGAAAATAAATAATTTTAAACGCGATATTTATTATTAAGATAGTAGTTTATAATACAATCGTAACAATTACAGATATTTTAGATCTTCGAAAAAATTATAAAGAATTGTAGTTGTGAATGTGAATGGATTATTGCGACGAATAGAGTTTATTTTCAAAGAATTCAATTGTGTTGTTGTGTCTAAGCAAATTAGATCAATATACATATATACATATATATATATATATATATATATATATATATATATATATATATATATATATATATATATATATATTGAATAAAAGAAATTTCAACAATAAACAGCTTATTTTATATCATTCCATACATTGCATTAACCTTGAAGAATTTTTTTTAATTTCACCGGATCAAGATTATATTTCTTCATTGAATTAGAACTTTCTACTCAAAAGTAATATAGTAAATAGTTTTTTTCCTTACTATATAATTTGCACTTGTATACATGTCTAAGAACACAATAGAACACCTATCCACGCCCTTTTAGTTACGTTTGAGCAGTTAATAATTTATATTTGTTTTGCTCGACGAATTATTGCATTTTGAAATGGTTTTCTGTGACGCAAGTGCTATTTTGGTATCAATTTTGGCTCTATTACGCGACATCTACATTAAAATTGCATCTTTTTAAAGTATATCAATTTTGATATTCTAGAATTATAACCTTTATTCTTTTTTATTGAGAGCTTCGACCGTTGAGTTAATAAAACATTTATTTAAATTGACGACGTTTCGGAGGAAGGGTATCCCTTTTTAAACTTATTTATTTTCTTCAATCTGCAATACTTTTTACAGCTATATATTTTCAATTGTAAACAGTAGTTTTTATACACACACATATATATATGTACATATATATAAATATTTGTGCTTACTTACATTTGCAATATATTTTTTGTTTAATATCGTAAAATTTACAAAGACAAGGATTTTTAGATTAACAATTTTTTTTTAATTGTGTACTTGCCAAAAGACTTTAACAAGAAACTATTATAAAATGATAAATAATAATCTTACACAAGTTGAATTTTTTTTTAATGTATAAAAACTAACACATATCGATATTTACATATACTTAAATTTTCAATATTTTGTATGACCACATCCATTTTTTATGGTACCCTGCATTCTTCTTCCTAGACTTTCCATTAATAAATTAATGAAATTTTCAGGAATATTGTACCACTCTTACTGTAGAATGCTCCACAGATCATTTTTGTTTTTTGGCCCCCTTTCACACTTTTTTCTGTCAAGATAATCCCACGCATGCTCAATAATATTTAAGTCAGGACTTAGAGGTGGCCATATCATAGTCTGCAATACCCCATTTGCTTCCTGCCGTGTTAAATAAGTTTTCACAAGCTTCGTGGTATGCTTGGGGTTATTAATCTTGATGTAGAATGAAATTATTGCCAATAAGTCGCTGCCCTGGCATGTTCTTCTAACAGTGGTTTGTATTTCTCAGCAGTTAATTTATCCTCTATTTTTACAATTTCACCCACACCTATTGCCGAAATACAACCCCAAACTTGGATATTGCTTCCTCCATGCTTTATGGTAGTGTATAAACATGGTTCCAATAACGATTCACTAGGGCGTCGTTTAACATACTGTCGTCTGTTCGTTCCAAATAATTGATATTGGGTCTGGGAAAAAGTTCGTGGCGTTTTTTCAGTAAAATTCAACTGGTCCCCGCATGGCGCGTGGACGAATTCATTTAAACCGAATATGCTCCATTATTATCGACAATGTTTCGCCATTTTTTTGGTAGATCCATGATCCCATCGGTGAAAAACTTCTGTGGTTTCTGGTCGAAAAACTGAATCAAGTAGTTTTCACAGGCTTCTTTTGAAACCAACTTAATTCCATTGAGAGAGTTCTGCAGAGATCGAAACAGATGATAGTCAGAGGGTGCTATATCCGGACTGTAAGGTGGGTGCATCAAAACTTCCCAACCAAACTCTCTCAATTTTTGACGGGTCATCAAAGAAGTGTGTGGTCGGGCATTGTCATGATGGAAGACAACACCTTTCCTATTAATCAATTCGGGCCGTTTTCTTTCAATCGCCTGGCGTAATCTCTCTAGTTGTGCACAGTAGAGTTGAGAATCAATCGTCTGACCAGTTGGAAGTAGCTCGTAGTGGACGATTCCCCTCCAGTCCCACCATACACACAGCATCACTTTTTTTGGCGTCAATGTTGGCTTAGCGAACGCTTGTGACGGCTCACCATCCTTTATCCACGATCTTTTACGCTTCCGATTATCGTACCTAATCCATTTTTCATCTCCGGTTATTAAACGTTTCAGAAACGACTCGATTTCATTCCGTTTCAGCAGCGCATCGCAGATGTTAATTCGGTCCATCATGTTTTTCACGCTCAACTCATGAGGAACCCATACGTCAAGCTTTTTTTGTAACCAGCTTTGTGTAAATGGTTCAAAACAGTTTTGTGGTCAATGCCTAGCTCCATGCCAATATCGACACTGCTGATATGCTTATCTTGTTGGACTTTTTCAAGAATTTCATCAGATTTTTCAGTGATTGGACGACCGGAGCGTGGCTCATCTTTCACATTGAAATTTCCAGCACGAAAGCGAGCGAACCATTTCCGCGCAACAGATTTCGATAAAGTACCTTCACCGTACACAGCACAAATTTTATCACAAGCCTGCGCAGCGTTCTTCCCCTTATCATAATAATATTGCAGAATATAGCGAAATTTCTCATTATTCTTCTCCATTTTCAAGTGCGAATAACTTTCCAACCACTGCACCGATTACAATGTTTCTACGCTCAAACTAACGTTCGGAAGGTCATCTAAAAAACGAGCCGTCGGTGGTGTCGCTGTGACTTGTTGTTCTTTAGTTATCGGCAACCAATGCCATCTATCGGGAAAAACGCCACGAACTTTTTCCCAGACCCAATATTTAGATTCGTCAGTCCATAGTACTTGTCGCCATTCATTCTGGCATATTTTAATCGTTTCCCTCTACTACCTCACCGCAGTAAGGGTTTTCTCACGGACACGCATCCCCTCAAGTCTGATCTGAGCAAGTATCGCCTTACTGTTGAAGCACGTACCGAAGTACCAGATGTTCGAGCAAGATCTTGAGCTAGTTCTGCGCTAACTTTCTTACGATTTCTTAAGTAACTAATTTTTAAAAACTGTGCGTCAGCTTTACTGAGATCTTTTAGACATCCACTCTTTGGTCTATCACTTACATTGCCGGTTTCAGTCATTGTTTTTATTGTCTGTTGCACAGCATACCGGCAACATTTCACTATTTTTGATATTTTCACATGACTATAACCCTCTTGGTCTAAAACAATAATTTTATTTCTGTCTAGTAATGCTATTCTAGGCATTTTCTATCTACTATAACAAATTACGGCTCACAATTTTTTCTTAAAATGAAAATTTCATTCGTAAGCGCGTTTTTTAAGAATCTAAATAAATTCTATTGTGGAACCGATCTCTATCGTTTCCACCAATGAATTAAAAACAAAATCTTATAGATAAATAACTCTCCCTTGAAATTTTATTGCAGAGCATTGTGGTGCAATAAAATACATATATTACTTTAATCCTCTTAGCAGACGGTCAATCTCACCCCTACGCGGATGTATGATGTTATAAACTTGGAAATTTCCAGTGATTATATTTCTACCAATAAGTGAATCGTTCCTGGAAAGATGTATTAAGTATTATAAATTAAATTAACCCAATAATTATTAGTACGTTTTAGTAAATAAGTTTTGGAAAATATTGTTAGGTGCTTCTTTCTTTTGCACGGTACAGTACTGTATGGTAGACAGACCTTAAGAATGGCGAATTCGAATAGAATTGGTGTTAGGTGATTTTGAAAAAGCTCTTAAAGAATCACTTATGCTTGAACTGCATTTTTAATTTAAGATTATTGCACTACAGAAAGACTATATACACTACCGTTCATAAGTATTTGGGCACCCATAAATTTAGAAGAAATGATTAAAAGCACTAGTGAAAAAATGAAAATATATTTATTACATGTACATACATAACTAATTACAGTATCTGGCAGTAGAATTACATATTATATTTAAATTTTCGATTCATCTATGTGACCTCCTTTGTTTTTTATAATGACAGCACATAATCGCGGCATTCTTGCAATTAGTTTTGCTAATGTGTTATGCGGACCCAAGCTTCCTGCAGTTTCCTCCACAAATCAGCCTCCGATGTTGGTACTGCTTTCCGGACCTCCCGATCAAGTTCCTCCCACAATAACTCTATTGGATTTAGATCGGGGCTTTGGGGACGCCATTTCATAACTTCGATGGATCCTTCCGCTTCCAAGAGTTGCAAATGGTCTTTGCATATTTTGGATGTGTGCTTTGGGTCATTATCCTGCTGGAATACAAAATTCCTACCCAAAAGTCTTAATCCTGAAGCAATAGCGTTGGTCTCCAAAATGTTTCGATACTGCTCTTTCCTTAGTATTCCCTCAATTTTCACAATATCACCCACGACCGTACCACCAAAACAACCCCAGATCATCACGGAACCACCGCCATGTTTAACCGTAGGCACAATACATTGCTCTGCCGCACGCTCACCTGTAGATCTCCGAACGAAAACACGTCTTCTGGACCCGAAAATTTCGAACTTTGACTCATCGGTCCACAAGACTTTACTCCACTGTTCAACTGTCCAATGTTGGTGTTCACGAGCCCAGTTTAAGCGTTTCCGCTTATTCTGTTTGCGCAATAACGGTTTTTTCATTGCAATTCGTCCGTACAAACCTGCTTTGTACAAGCGACGTTTGACCGTTGTTACGCTTATTGACTTTGGACGGTCTGCATTGATTTCTGCAGCGATTTCTGGGGCTGTTGAGAACACTGCCACTTTCTCGGTATTTTTTGACGACATAGTCTACGGAAGTATTATTTAATTTTAATTGTTTCGCAATTTGCCGGTTGCTTTTGCCGTCTTGATGGTGCGCAATTATAAGAGAACGCGTTTCAATGTCCATCTCTTTTCTTTTTGGCATATTTAACGATCTTAACAACACTACTAGCACAGGAATATCTCACAACGAATACAGAAACGTAACTGAGGGCAATTTCAAAAATCTAACATGAAACTCGCCCGAGGTCATTAAAACATCATTACTAAACTTATCCTTCAGTATTCTTCACAGAAAGACAATTACAAGAACTTGGAGAAACTTTTATTGCGCTAATCCCCAGGTAGTCCCAATAACAAATTTTGGTTTATTGCAGGTAATAAAGTAATACATAATGTTACTTATGCAGCGTTTCTGTAGATTTAATACTTTCCTTATACCTATCCAATATTACAAGAATGAATTTCCTAGAAGCTATGCTGTTCAAATAATTTTATAAAATATGGGTGCCCAAATACTTATGAATGGTAGTGTATGTAGAACGTAATGAAAGTATCGCTGTTTAATAAAGTTTTCTTAGTATTAATCCTACCCAATAAAGCAGCAAAGCAAAACCCCATTCAAAAGTTGGAAAACACTTCTAATAACCATCTATGCAAAAACATGGTCTAATTATGTTAAATAATCGACACGATATAGTCCAGAATCTCAATCAGGAAAATCCTTTCGCAATAATTAGAATTTGGAAAAAACTACTAATGATTGTCCTCACAATCAACTGAAGAACATGATTATGAGAAGTGCAATAAAAAAAACATTTTTATGTCGAAAACCAGATTGAGTCACCTTATTTTCACCGTTCTTGACCAAGATAATAAAACAAACAGTATCAATCATCATCAAATTAAAGACATGATTGCTAAAAAATACTAAAACTGGAATATTAACACAAAACACGATCGTAAATTCAGAGTGATTTCATTTTATTTAACACAAATGATGGTGTCACGGCGGTTCCGAGAAAAGAAAAAGGTAAGAGTTCATTATGACTTTCAAACCTTACTCGCTTCGCTAAAGTATGGTTTAAATATAGATGTAGGTTGGCCAGAGTCCAGTAGATCGAAGTACTTCATATGAATTTGGTTATTTTTGACGCCGTCGTCGCACTCATGTCGCAATGAACTGCAGATAATTTCGACAACAGGTAATTTTACCACGATCTAAAGTAGAAAAGAAAAATTCTCGAGTTGTTCGACCATGACAGTCGACGTTACATCCAATTCTGCATGGTTTAGTACGAGGTCGTTTTTTTTAGAAAAGGTAAGCGAGCAAACAAAAATAGCGAAGAAACTTACGAATTCCATGTGTAATTAACGCTGTTATTGTAAAGATATGTAATTAACTACGTTATATTGCTTTAAGAGTGTTTTTAATTACGAGTTTGAACAAGCAAAAATGTATTATATTTTAAATTAAACCTAATAAGTGACTATGAATAGTATTATTACGTAATTTATTGCATTCTGAATATAACTCAACCGTTACACTACAAAATACAATTGTTGTTTACGTCTCTTGGACACCATAAATTTACAGCAAATCATACAGTTTCAGATTAAGTGAAAGCGCTACTATAAATACAACGAATGCTCGTATTTAACCGGGATTTTATTTTCAAAATATTATTACAATATTATAAAATCAAAAAAATATTTTGAACATATAATCTCCTTCGAACTTCGGTGGCACAAGTCTTTGAATTGACTGCAAATTCCTAGCATATGGTACGATATTTCGTAGTCTTTTTCTTATTAATAATATCGTTATAGATATTTATAATATAGTTAATATTTCCAAAAATGTCTCATTACGTTTCTTATTGAAAAATAATTGAAGCTTTGGTATATAGCTCCAAAACATTTGCAAAAATCATCAAGTTATTCAGTTAAGTTAATTATTTTAGATCATTTGTACCTGGAATTATTATATCTTTTAAACTATTCATTATAAAAAGTTTATTTTAATTTATTAAATAATCAGGGAAACTGAAACAAAAACGGTACTAACTGGGCTGTTGACCCAGAGCAGTTATTAAACGGCATAGATTTTGTCATATCCGAATTTCTGCCTAATTCAGTATACCGTGAATATACATATTTTATAATGCAACATGCACATACGTACATACACTAGTTGCTAGAGTAACGTAATAATGAAATGACAGCAATGTATTTTAGCGTGTATTTTATTTTGCAACATAGGATGTGAAATACAGTAGTTGAACAAAATTTAAAAACTAATTTAACAAATTTTCAAAAATGTCACCATTGACGGCCAGACAGTATCCTAAGCGATTGTAGAATTCATTTATTGTATTTTGTATCTGCTCTGGAGTTATTTCTCTTGCAGCAACTCGTATTCTATTTTTTAATTGGTCAATATTGTTTAGAGGTTCTCCATGAAAAACTTTATTTCTGATACATGACCAAAGAAAGATATCGTTTGGAGACAGGTCTGGTGACCTTGCGGACCATTCTACTTCTCCTCCATGGCCTATCCAACGGTTTGGAAATCTTTGGTTGAAAAATGTTCTAACCATATGAGAATTATGTGCCGGCGCGCCATCATGCTGGTACCAAATCTCACCATCAATATTTAAAGCGTGGAGGGCTGGCATAACTCTGTACTCAAGCAATTCTAAATATTTTTCTCCTGTAAGAGTACCCTCAATAAAAAACGGTCCTACAATATGGTGTCCAATCAACCCAGTCCAAACATTGACTTTCTATGGCCGCTGAGTCCTTGTGATATGATATCTATGCAAATTTTGTCTACTCCAGTAGCGGCAGTTCTGTGAATTTACTTCACCATTTACATAAAATGTTGCTTCATCTGTAAAGCAAATTCTGCGTAGTAAAGTATCATCATTATGAAGCTTATCCAACATGATTTCACAAAAGTTACTTCTTCTTTCTGCATCATTCGCAATTAGTTCCTGATGGTTTTGAAAATGATACGACTTAAAATGTTCTCGTTTTAGTAATTTATGCACGGAAGATTTGCTTACATTTGTAGTTTGTGCTAAAGCTCTTGTGGAGAGCATATTATTATTTTCGATTGTTTGTAGAATTTCATATCTTTTGGCGTCAGTAATAACATATCTTGGCCTATTCTTTTTTTTATGATTAGGAACGATGCTTCCATTATTTTTATACTTCTGTACTAACCTACTTATTGTAGTTGGACTCGGTCTTGGACGGTCAGGATATGTACTTTGAAACAAATCTGCTACTCTGCTCAAACTCATATTCGAGTTATACCAGTTCACTAACAGTTTTTCTTCTACACTATACATACCTCAAAAACAGAGTAATTTATTTTGACATCCTATGTTGCAAAATAAAATACACGCTAAAATACATTGCTGTCATTTCATTATTACGTTACTCTAGCAACTAGTGTATGTATGTGCATGTTGCATTATAAAATATATTCACGGTATAGTGAGGTTAATGGAGCACAGTAGCCCAGTCGACTGACGGCGTATATAGACAGACTTTACTACATATGACGAACAATCAAAATTATATTCGTGGATAATTGCTATTTTACATTAGAAATAACAAAATGTAATAAATTATTTTGGCTGTAATGTTTCATATTATTTCAGAAATGATTTGGAGATCATTCATTAAATAATCCGATTGAGAAATCGCCACAACACTTAAATCTTGCATCTAGTTATAACTACAACTTCATGCAATTAGTTCAAGTAATTGTTTTCACATACATTTTGTAATTACAAAATTGTCAAAAAATACAATGGAACCTCGCTTAACGAGCACCTCGCATAACGAGCCATTCGCATAACGAGCAAAATTAAATCATCAAAAAATGACTCGCTTAACGAGCGGTGTTTCGCATAACGAGTAAAACTGGTCATAGCAGCACCGTTTTCGGCCGAATTAATTTTCAGTCGTACACGGCCAAAATTTTTCGGTTGTATAATAAGTATGTACAATTTGACATAATGAATTTGCAAATATTATTGCATATAGACACAAGCGTTGCCTTAAAAGCGATGTTATTAAAAAAGAGAAATAAATATGTATATGTATTTTCGACAAATTTTAAAACAGCGACAGAAGTAAATGACCTTAGACAGCTTCTTAGTAAAACTGAATTAGGTATGTGCTAACCCAATTATTTAAATTTTTTAGTTTACTGTAAATTAAATTCACATTTCAGGTTAGTTTGTTCGGCAATAGAAGACATTTCACGATCATTAAAAATGTGCACACACCTATATACATATATAAATATATTTGATAAAGTTATATGTTTATAAAGCTTTGAGTATTTTTTAGCTTGGAACGCATTACACATTTGATTTTACATTAATTTATATGGGAAAAATTATTTCGCTTAACGAGTGTTTCGCATTACGAGTAAGATTCTGGAACGAATTATGCTCGTTAAGCGAGGTTCTACTGTAATAACAAAATCTGGTAAATTTGAAAATCTTTAATTCATTGCTATTTAAAAACATTCCTAAAATATATAAATTTGTATTACAAAATACAATTATAATTTCAAAGGAGATCAAACACAAATAATGCTCTTTAAAAAAGGAAACATTGAAACCATATACTAAATAATTAAAGAATTATCCTTGTATAATTCCCGAACAAATCTACCGCTAATAATTTATTGTGAATTAATGTAAAGAAAACAAGTTCTTGTATTTTACGAGTAGTTCAAACTTCTTTTGTAAATTATCAAACGCTGTATCAAAGCGAAGATATTCATTGAAGGTAGTTATTATTCATATAAATTAGTAACGTAGACTCGTGCAAACGTCATAGATGACGCACGGAAACACCACTGCTTCTGCCTGTAGAGATAACCGATAAACAATTATATTATTAAGCTAATTTTCGTTTCACAACAACATAATTTGTCAAATTAAAGATCCGATTATTTAATTTTATGTTATTTTTAGTATATAACAATCGTATAAAAATATATTAATAAGGTCAACTGAAAAAAATAAACTTGGGTAGATAATCTAAAGTGATTTACAAATACCTTAATACAAGCAGAAACGATTCGAATGAAATTTGATCTAAAAAAATAAGATTTTTGCTATGCACTTCCTTAAAAATAAAAGTGTAAGCAGTATATGGGAGGAAACGAAATAGATAAATACCTTAGCATAACTATAGGATCAACTAAAGCAAGAAATACTAGAAACAAAATATGAATGATCTTCAATGTTTCTTGTTATTCCGTCGGTTGTATGTGACCGAACGAAATGAAAACTTTCAACTTTGAGAATTACATTGAATATTTGTGGTAAATTTTAAGATTTTAAGTAGAAATTTTTGTAAATATTTCTGTTATCAAACGCCAAGGTTTTTTCACTTTCGCTTAATTCTTTTTTAATGGAAAATCAGTTGACTGATTGACATTTTTAATGTGATACTTTAACATAGTATTTTTTTTATTTGATTCAAAGTAGTATAAGATGTCATTGATGATGAGGTTGTAATTTGGGTTAATATTTAAGCTATTTATATCATTTTTGGACTTTTGAAATACTTAAATTCTTCAAATGATGTATAATAACACATGGATCAATAAGTCCCGAGACTAACAATGAAAACAACATTTTTTTTGCAAAATTTTTTTTTATTCATCAACATAATCACCTTTTAGGGTGATACAATGGTTCCAACGCTTTTCCAATTTTTCAATACCATGTTTATAAAAAAATTTATCTTTCGCTTCAAAATAAGCTTCAGTTTCAGCGATGACCTCCTCATTTGAGCCAAATCTTTTTCCCTGGAGCATTTTTTTAAGATCAGCAAAGAGCCAGTAGTCACTGGGGGCTAAATCTGGCGAATATGGGGGGTGGGGAAGCAGATCAAAACCCAATTCGTTCAATTTTGCCATTGTTTTCATCGACTTGTGGCAGGGTGCATTGTCTTGGTGAAAAAGGATTTTTTTTCTCTGCATGTGCGGTCGTTTTTTTGCGATTTCCTCCTTCAAACGCACCAGTAAGTCAATATAATAATCACTGTTGATCGATTTACCTTTTTCGAGGTAGTCAATGAAAATCACGCCATGTGTATCCCAAAAAACTGACGCCAGGACTTTGCCAGCTGACTGCTGCGTTTTCGGACGGCTTTCGCCAGCTGTGCGCCACTCAGATGACTGCCGCTTCGACTCTGGAGTGTAGTGATGTATCCATGTTTCGTCCACGGTCACGT
>JAVIWB010005445.1:0-73489 GCA_031893035.1 Dermolepida albohirtum
GAGTAACGTTTTCCTCCGTAACTAACGTTTGTGGCCTTCCTGGCCTCTCAGCATTCTCCACAGTTAAATTTCCCCTTTGGAATTCTCTATTACATCGTTGTGCGATGTGGACAAACATCACTTAGTGGAAGAGTCATTTCTTCGAAATGTTTAAACCACGCACGAAATTATAACGCAAAACTGCCCTTATCTCATTTCCTAGTACCCTTTGTACAGTATTTTTGTATAACTACAAATATATCATATTTAGTTCTTATTTATACTTTCAAAAAATGCTTAAACAATTTTTTAAATATGGTTTAATTACATTTTTACGATTTTATCATTTAATGCTTTCCATTCATATGGTAGCATATTATAATAATAACAATAATATTTATTTGACCAACAGACTTGCAATCTAATTACAAGACAAAGAATATTGCAGAACACATGAATGTTGGTTATAAATACATAAATTACATCCGTATGCACACTTACAACCACGCAAACAATCCTATATGCTATGTGCACCAGTACAAAGCGAAAGCAACAATGGTAACGACGAAAAAATGTATGTACATATGTATATCTATGATGTTGTCAGACAATGAATTATATTAAGAACTCTATATAAAGGTGAGTCACGCATAATATTTGTCCTCGTCCGATCTAGCTTCCAACCTTGGAACGAGGAAGTTAATTTCTTCTAATAACTTCGTGGTGTCAATGCCATTATTAAATAAAAACCTCACAGAAGCGACGCAGTGCCAAACAATCCATGCCGAACATATTCGACAGTTCCTGATGATCGAAGCCCCGAGCAGGATGCGTGCCGGAATATTTTAAGTAAAGATATTTTAGGTAGTAACTCCAGGGAACGTACTTGGTATGCATGTACAGAAGACAAAACCAAGGAAGCATACTCAAGTTTAGAGCGCATATAGGAAATATACACGGATAATATAGTATTCAGTGAATCAAAGTTACGTGTGCTTCTAATTATAAAATTCAAAGTTTTTAAAGTGAGTTTCAATATGGGAAGAAAAGGATAATTTAGAATCGAAGGTAACGCCAAGATCCACCATATTTTCACATCGTGGCAAGAGGGAGTCACTTAGGTAGTAAGGGATAGTACTGAATTTCCTGGAGAACGAAAGTATACCACATTTAGAAATATTTTGTACAATATCTACCTGATCCTGTAAGAACTCGCAATCACCAAACTGTGCTACTTGGTAGATAA
Source organism: Dermolepida albohirtum (assembly GCA_031893035.1). NCBI lineage: Eukaryota > Metazoa > Arthropoda > Insecta > Coleoptera > Scarabaeidae > Dermolepida > Dermolepida albohirtum. The sequence continues at coordinate 1,226 of JAVIWB010005445.1, forward strand.
CCTTATGATCATCGGCAAATAATAACTTGTGACATTGAACCTCATTACAAAGATCATTCACGGAAACCAGAAAATACAAGGGTCCCAAGTTTATACCCTGAGGGACGCCCGAGATAGGAACAAAGTTATAATATGTTATAAAGTTTTATGAACTAATGACCTATAATTAATTCCTCTTTTTTTGAAAAATTAATTTCTTTTTCTTGTGTCCTACTCCACGGCCGGATTTTGTAACTTATCGCAGCATGGAATAAAGCATGATAAGCCAATGACACTTGCTTTAGAAGTTATGTGATAACTAAGGAGGAACTACTACATTTCAAATAATTCATTTCATGAGCTTCATAAAAATGTAATGATATCGATTCATTAGGAAACTCATTACGCACTGCTGACTCCTCTTTGTAGAAAGAATATTTTGAATAGTTATTCGTTTTTGTATATGTAGGTATTCGTAAATATTATTTTCTAATACGTATATCTTGAGATTAAGGTAAAATTATATTGATTTGCTTTAAATACTACTTTACTTAATTTTCCGATAAGAAACGTATCTAAATCAAATGAAGTTACGTAATATAAAATCCTTTATTTACTTATTACAAAAAATTAAAGAAATGTATAAAAATGTATAATTGTTTTTAAAATTTAGGTTATTTTCTGAAACTATTATACAAGCACATTCTTTAAAAATAGATTCACCTCGCCTGAAACCAAATTTAAATGAAAGTATTTAGAGGCTGAATTCTTCATATATACTTTAGAAAAAAATAATTATGTACAGGATGAGTCCCATTCGAAGAAACAAACTTTACAAACATACAGAGAAGAATTTTTTAAGTAAAAAAAATGCTATAAATCTGTCGATAAACTAAAAGCGGAAATTCTTTTGAATACAGTTATATATGTACAAAGGTCATACGTGCCCTTAGATTAGAATGGTGTAATGAACGGGCGGATTGGGATTGAAGAGTTAAACAATATCATTTTTTCAGACGAATCCCGTTTTTATTTGTGGACTCGTGATGGCCATAAACGTCCTACATTAAAGAGCAGAAAGGTACTTTGAATGCTTCTGTAGAACGTGAGACAACACTAACTAGAGGATTAATAGTTTGGTGTGGAATTAGCATAGGAAGTAAGACTCTTTTTAATTCCTTTGGGGCCATTTAAATGGTCAAAGTTGCATTTACGTTTTAAAACAATTCGCTTTGCCATATATCCAAAGGCTAAGTAATACCACATTACAGCAACACAATTCCAGTCCTAATGTTGCAGCTGTTACATTACCATTCCTGGCCGAGGCTAACATCAATATTCTCAATTGGCCTGCGCGGTCTCCAGACTTATCGTCCGTAGAACATGTCTGGGATATGATGGGTCAAAGGGATGCTTCCTAACCCTCTAGTGAACTTACAACAACTACATAATGCCCTAAGGAACGATATTCCACAGGCGCTCATAGAATATCTTATTAGAAGCATGCTAGGGCGAATATCAGAGTGTACTCGTTTACGTGGAGTGGAAACTCGTTATTAGATTTCTCTACAAAGGGTATGAATTTTTCAATGAAAATTTAATTATTTATTATTCTCAATACGATAAACATTTATAAAAGTTTGGTTTAAGTATATATATTTCTACTAGGTGATTCTTTTTTCGTTACATAATATAAGTTGTAGATAGCTCGTTCTACTCCTTCATTCTTCTTCCCATTACAACACTATAGAATGCCCTAATCCTCTTTGACACTTTTTGCATAGATAAAGATTAAGAGGACAAGATTCATGACCTCGTAATATTTATTTATGCATCTACCAGTCATCACCTTTCCGAAGATTTACTATCCAAGCAATGGTAGATTGTATATTGAAGATAATCGTGAAATTATTTATTAACTTCAATAATCCATCCTCTAATATTATTAATACATTAATTAACAAAAGTTTTTTTTCGATCTGTCGCTTCGTCGACACGTAACCACACCTATTAATCTTTTACTACAACTTTGATCATGTTTTCGATGTCATTACGCATAATTGACATATATCTCTGCTTATCGAGTAGATGAAATCTCAAATCACAAGCGATCATCATAAACAGTAAATCAAACATAAATTGCGTTTTTGGTGGCACGTTATTTTTCTTATCTTGGTGTTATACACTCTTTACATAATTTTTGCAGTCGTATTCATCCCAGCATATCAACGGTTATCGCAAACTTTACAGTATATCTTAGCACCATAATAATATAAATCGGGAAATTCATCAACAGACTTTCGCACTGCGTCAACCAATGATCTCTTTTCTCCCTTACGCACATCCATCATACTTAATAATTATACGTTAGCTTTATATTAAGATCTGCTCGGTACTTACTTATAATTCGAGACTTTATCTATTTTATTACATTACACTGGTGGAGGCACTGCGTACTCAGTACAAACATGGCCCGCGGAAAGACATCCCAACTCTGCTGATAACTGTTAAAGATATTTCAAATATTTTAGTATTTAAAAATGTGCTAGATATTTTATTCGTCACAGATTTTCTGCATTTACTTTAACATAAACTTCAAAATATAACTTCTACCAGCATATTACGTAGTCTTGGATTATGTTGACTATTACAGCCCTGTATATTCAATAGTTATAATAAAAGCAGGTAAAAAACAACCTAAAGGTTATAGATAGTTTACTTTAATAACCAGCGTGACCTTACACATCGTCTATGATTTTAACAAGTAGTTGTATTGTAAATGTATCAAATATTAAGATAAAGAAATGCCTGTTATATACAAAATGTTTACAGAAATTTTAAATATTCTTTTTTAATATAAATACATAAAGGTTTAATCGAAAGAGTAAGAAACATATACATAGAGTAAAAGGTAAAGTACAGATTGCAGGATATATATCTAATTGATGAAATCTTAAACAACATGAGAGAAAAGGACTTATGTGGGACTAGACTACAGTGACTACACCAACGTGAAGCCAATGAAAATAAATATTCTAATGTACGCGGACGATGTAACAAGAGAAACTGATACAACCAACAAAATGTGAAAACAGGGAAAATTGAAAAGATAAAAATGGAAGTAAATACTAATAAAAGCTAAAGTAATGACAATTAATTAAAAAAAGCGGATCACAAAAGTGGAGACAGTATAGAAAGGAAATAAATAAATAAGAATAAGATTAATCTGGTACGTAGACTTCCGCGGTCGTGGTCCATACTATCTGCTTCTGGGCTTCCGGGCTGGGACCGCGTCACTGGTATAACTGCAGACGTTTTCATACCCACTCGTATGGGACATTTTCAGGGCTCAACTACTGTTACTGTCTGTCGCACTGAAGCTGACTGACAGATAGTAGCAGTAGTTGAGCCCTGAAGATGCCCCATACGAGTGAGTACGAAGACGTCGGCAGTTATACCAGTGACGCGGTTCCAGCCCGGAAGCCCAGAAGCAGATAGTAAGAATAAGATTGTATGTATATTTAAGATGTGTAATGTTAGAAGACGGTAAAATAATTAAAGGTAATAATGTGAAAAAATAAGCATTAAGTATTTACATTAAATCCTGAGAGAAATAGATAAAAAAATAAAACTTAAAACATATTAATTATATCGTAATAAGAGTATCCATTTTGTGTGCCAAATCTGGGTTACTCTGAAGAAAGTAAGATAGGGTCAAAAATTACTTAACGAAAGACTTGGTGAATTCCATTTTGAATAATCTAGACAGACACTGAATTGCTATGGTCACGTATTGAGAATGACCCTGGAAAGCACATGCGGAAGAGAGTAATCGAGTCAAAGAGATTAAAGAAAAGATAGACATTTTATTAGTCAACTGTTTGACACGTCATATTATATATAGTTTCTATATGATTATCATCAATATAACTATATGTGCAAACCAAATAGTAAAATAAAGGAGAAATATGCAGCTTTTTTATTTAATTAGGTGGCCCATCAAGTATTCTACACTAAATGCTTTTATCGACATATCTTTTAAATATGTGGTGTGTCTTGTAGATATTTATTTGTAGTCCGTTTCTTTTGTATCTAGCTAGCTCATGGATAGATTCATTGGTGAACATAGACGAGTTACGAGATGCATATACCCCCATCATTTAGAGTTTAAGACGTCACTAGTAGATAAGAATAGTGTGCATAAATATAAGCTCATCTCATTATTATTCATTATATAGTTCGAACCATTGTACAAGTAACATCACCTAACATCGGTAAATTTGTGTAAAGTTCGAAGTGTGTAATAAAGACAATAAATACTTTTTAAAAATACAAAACCTTTTATTGAGTATTTAACTGACCGACAGAAAAGGCATAATATAGCGTAATCCCTGCAATGTTCATTGAACAGCAATTTTATTATTATTTGAACTGCTTTTTCTTGCAATATATAGTAAAAGATTTGCATGAAAAAGCGAGAAGTACGATAACTTAGTTGCGTAAAAATCCACGGGATAGCTTATTTTTCGATAACAGACACTATGTCAATTTAGTACGTAATACCCAGGAAATTTAGTGAATGTTATTTCTCTTTTACGAGTTTGCTTTTAAATTTGTTTTTTTTTGTTTTAACAGAGTTTAATGCTAATTAGTTCGACAGAAATCAATCTCCACTCTTACGCTGGTTCTTAACAGTGACTTGGCTCTGTATTGTCTTTATTAATTGCAAGGTAGCGTTATCAGTAAATAAAATTGTTCGACTTTACTACGAAGCCCTGCGGTACCTCGCAACATTATGGTCTCACTAAAGGTGGAATTGAATCTGTTTTTTAGAAAGAAGATCAGCTCGTGGAGCTAAGAATACGACGTAGAAACCCATAACTCAAAGATCACTATGAAGACATAAGAAGTAGTGGAAAGATTAGATAAAACCGATGTCTGAAAATGAAAAAAGACAAGAAAAAGCAGAAATAGTTAAAGGTGAATTGTGAACGTGTTAAGTTTACCTTTTGACTCTGTGAAAGTTACACCAATGTTCTTCAAATTTTTACCTGTTTACATGAATTTGAACTGTCAGCGTTAAAATAAGTTTATGATGAAGCTACCATACGTTTCGTTACATATGGCGAGACGAGGTGTTTGAAACTGAGCTTTGGGGAAGGACTAAAAGTTTAGACGTCTATAACGTTTTAAAGATTTTCGAGTTCATTTTCAAGGGAACTTGTAGATAGATTAAATATTAAACGTAGAGTATAATGTCTACCCAGCAAATTTTCTTAAAGAAACATGCAGGATCGACTAAATGTGTATTCTTTGAACAAAAATAATCGCGAACCATTTTAGATCAATTAATGACGTAATGAAAAAGGGATATTGTACGACAAGTACAAGAAACATCGTTCAAAGCCTGCATTCGCCAAACATTCTGCTAACATTATCAAAAAAAATTGATTATTTCTCTTTAAGCAATGGTGAAAATGTAATAGTGAATAAATACTGCTGATATATTCACAAATGCACGATAATTTGAAAGTACAAGACCAGCATTCATAAGCAGGCCATGGACCTACTTTATTTCGCAATAATACAAAACTCTGGACATCGCGAAAGGGGTTGGGATTATTTTTGGATTTTGTTAATCGTATTTATCTCCATGTTATAATTATCATAAATGACATGAATTTTTTCTTTGGAAGAAAAATAATTTTAAATTTATTGAACAACACCTTACTTTTCAATATTGAATTAAACGCGAGAATAAATATATTTACGTCGTTAAAATAAAACAAAAACAATTTGTAGATCACATATTAATCGAAATCTTGTAATCTTATTAACATAAATAATAATATGTTTTAAATAGAAACAAACATTTCCTTAATTCAAGGAGATTTTCTTAATATAAACAAAAACAAAACAAATTAACAACAAGTAAATAAAATGATAACAATAGATAAAGATCGTTTTATCAAAAACAAACATAAATATCCTTCCAAGCACGTAGATATAATCGAGTATTTGTATGCTAATCTAAGTCATGTTAATCTAATGATATTATAAACAATTTTCGATAGTATCGATTAAGTAGATTTAAAAGCAAATTTCTAAATAATTTTCTTACGATTAAGAGATTTAAACTTAAGTAAGTATAATTGATAATGACGTTATATTGATACTAGAGGCGTGTCAAAATAAATTAAACAGTACAAAATAAGATAGAGTTTAGATACATACATAATAATTACGTTTCATTGCCCTTATAATGATACTAGACTTTGTTAAGTGTACTAAATATGAAGTAATTATTTAATAATTTATTAAATACATATTGTTCCAATCTTATAGGCATCAATACTGCAATATTAGTATATTCTTTGGCTATATTTATTTATGGAAAGAAATAACAAGCATGAACTTAAATAGTGCTTCGAAGATATGACTCTTGCACTAGGTGATGTTTGTCCACTTCGCACAACGATATTCAGGTGCTATAGAGAATTCCAAAGGGGAAATTTAACTGTGGATGATGCTGAGAAGTCGGGAAGGCCACGAACGTCAGTTACGGAGGAAAACGTTACTACTGTGAGGAAAATGCTTAGCGAGGACAGGTGAGTGACCTACTAACAGATAGAGGGTACTTCAGGCCTAAATACACCAGCAATTCGTTCGATTCTGCATGATCATTTGCACGTGAAGAAACTTTGTTCTCTCTGGGTGCCGCATCGACTGACTGAAGAGCAGATGACATGACGTGTGACTTGGTGCCGGGAGATGCTAAAAAAGTTTAATAAGAGACAATCTCGGTATGTGAACAACATCGTGACAGATGACGAGGCTTGGCTGTACTATTACGATGTGCCGACTGCTGTATTTTTCAAATCGAGTGGAATCGTGTGTTTTGGACACACAGAAGACAGTCACAGCTAAGTGATATACTGCCCAAAGTCATTGGATCTATGAAGAACCTGCGACCAAAGTCAAAAATGGACACCTGGTTCCTCCATCTCGAAAATGCTCCACCTCACCGCGCCAAAGCCTGCACCGAATATTTGACTACGACAGAATTGAAACTTCTCGAGCACTCTCCCTACAGTCCAGATCTTGCTCCCTGCGATTTTGCACTGTTCCCGTAAGTGAAAATGAAGCTAAAAGGGAGGCGGTTTTCCAGTGATGAGGACCTTCTGCGGGCTTGGGACAACGAGTATGCTTTACACCCTAGTGAAACTTGGCAGAATTGGTTTAAATATTGGTTTCGGAGGATGGAGGGTGTATTGAGTGTAGAGGAAATTACTTTAAAAAAATTAAATAAACAAAAGCTGTATTGCAAAACTTTCCCCTTAGTACATTTACGACGGCAGTTGAAGAACTGACTAAATGTTGAAGTATATACAGTACCTAGCAAGTAAAATAGAGCCACCTTACAATTTTAGTATTTTTAAATTTCTCAGAAATAAAACAAAAACAGTAGTTGTGCTTTATAGAATCAACATATTGTTATTTCTCCTTTGACTTTGATAATTACATTAATTCTATCAGAGATACTGGAAAAACAAGTTTTTGCCACTTCTTGCAGTTTTGCATTCTCTTGCCACCGGCTGCGAATATTTTCTTTTATAAATGCTACTGGCTGGGTGATAAATATGTAAACTTCTTCAAACATGCTCTATACCTTTTCGATTGGATTTAGATCGAGCGAGTTTCCGGGCCAGGGCAAAAAGGATATATTCTGCTCTCGAAACAGATTTTTTATCGATTTCCCTCTATGGCACGGTGCTCCATCCTACATGAAGGTGTATGATCCTTCTTATTTCTTTAGTGAGTTTAGTTTAGCACAGTTTCAACAAGCTTTTTATATTACACTTGATTCATTCACCAGAAAATACAGAACTCCAGTGCCATTCGTGGTTATGCAAGACCAAATCATGAAAGTAGATGTTTATTTTCTTTGTACAGCTTCATCGCTATAATTAACACGCATTGGGTCTTCAATCTAATGAAATTAACACTCTCTGTCACTACTTCAAGCCGGGATTCATCGATGGAGATACTGTTGCAAAAAGAATGTGATTTGTAAAAATTAAATTTATTATAAAGATTGATACTTTAAAGAAATGATTTATTAATGATAAAATTTGTATTCATTTATAATTTACAATCTTTAATCCTAAAATTTCTATGCATTTTTGTCCATTGCAGGCTTCATTTTTGGTGTCAACCTAGGCTTCTTGGTTGGTTTGCGACATTTGATTCCAACAGCTTACAATCGATATTGCGTCGTGAGCTCAGATATGTTTATATTAAGCACTTCTAATTTATCTAGCATCTTTCTAGCAGAAGATTGAATATTTTCGAGTTTTTATAACCAGCCAGTCCTCTCTCTCTCGGTGGCTTTACGAATACCATGGCAATGACTTCGACCGCTTGATGTTGCTGGAATATTTTCTCGAATTAATTTTATTTATTCTATTCGGTCGACTATATGCCGAGAAACTTTTTGCATTATTGCAATTTGTTGATTCGAATACATGCCTGTTTTCAATAAAGTTCCTATTATAATTTTTCCGCGCTACTAATATCTTTAACTTTTTTCATTTAAAATAAATTACAAAGCTTAAAAACTCACGAAAAAAATTAAATTAATAAAATTCACAATATGTTATTAAAACACTTTAATACACTTCTTGACACGAGCACGTACAAATTTCAACTGAAATTGGATATCGTTCCTTGTGCTTTCGCATATTTTATTATCTGTGTTTAAACCCTAACAGCAGGTACCTGACCCAAAACCGATAAAGTGATTTTTCCTATTATATAATGGTTGTGTTTTTCTAGGAATAGATCCTCTTTGAACAACTAAATTTGTTTACAATCCAAAATTTGAAATATATTTAAATACAAACGGCCAAATTTCAATTGTCAGGTAGTGTAAATCATATGAACGATGGAAATATCCAAAATAACACAAGTAGATACAGACAAGTCGTATTTCATGTAAAAAAAATACTTTTCCTTAGTCCGTCGAATTACAGTTAATAAGTTGTGTTAGTAAAATGTTACTTTCTTTTTTCTTTTATTTTCTTAAACTTTTTTGTTCATTGCATGAGCGCTAAATGTCCACGCCTGGTATGCATCATCAACTATTATCATTATTTTACTCTATGAATTTTTCTATTTTTTAAACTTAAATTACTTAATTTACGAATATCAATATTCAATAAATAGTGCTAGGGATAAGACAGTCGGGAAAAAATTTTGATATAAAAAGTACTGACTAATTGGAATCGCAACTGATTTACGTTTTATATCAGTTTATAGCAATGGTTTTCAAACTAATTCAATGTCACTTGACAAACCAAACACTTACACAGTCTGCTAACATTCCCCAGAGTTATTATTACACCTTATAACTCTTTATTATCTATATCAGTAACTTAATCAAGTGCGGCATGCCCCCCCTCCCACACTCCCAAGGGTGAAAGCTTGAGAAATACTGGTTTATAGTTAACCATTAGCACCAGACATCCTTTTTTTTCTTGTTTTTAATTATATCAGCCTGATAAAAAAATAAAAAATGTAGAAAAGAAATCAGGAAGAGAGGTGATTTTAAAAATTTTATTTTCTTCTTAATTAAAAAAATAAATATTAAATATGTGTACAAGTGCACGTATCTTCCCTAAAATCCTATATCATTCATTCATTGACAGATTTTTTAATCTTTACTATAAAAAGCATCACAACCGAGCCCACTAGGCATTAATGAGTCCCAAAATGCGTACACATATCCAAAAATTCTTATAGTTTGTAAAGAAAAAAAAACATAAATACATTGTTATTTATAAATCGGTATAGACGCGCTATACCACTCCTCGTACGTATAGTCTCTCTAGTTATAAATATAAAGACCAGAATAATCGCTTTACTTCGTGTATAGTCGCCGATATCATTTAGTATTGGATTGGATGTATGCGCTAGTAGAGTATTGCTGACATTTTACGATAAAATTGTTTCACGTGCAAGATGAGTGGTAAGTTCAATCCATCTATATACTACTGCTATACGTTTTAACTATTTCTATCTTCATTAATTCATCAATAAACGCTGCATCGCATTATAGGTTAAATGCAATAACCTCAATTTCTCTTTTAATTCAATACTCCACTTATTTTTTTTACCTTGCTTCATTGCCGGTTCTTATTCACAATAAATTTTGTAAATTATGTGTTACTATCATTCATAATTTGCTCAAATATATTTACATTACCTACTTATAGTTAATGAATATTTTAAGTAATCATAATTTTTTTATATGCAATGTAATTTGAATCTCTGATATATGTATTCAACGCTTTTAAATATTTAATTTAACATATTAATATCTATTAATAGATAAAACCTTTTAAAATAGTACCCGGTGGTGATACTTAATAATTAATTGATGAACTAAAATAGTATCTAAAACAATTGTGTATTCTAAGTTTTTTATTAAATTTTTTTATGTTAGATTTTTTATTTATAAAGATACGATTTACAGCATCAACCATAGAAAAATTAGAAAAAAAAATTAATAAACTGGGGGTACACAAAATACTCGTATCTTCCAAATAATAGGAAAAAAATCTTTGTGTATTTACATATCAAATAAATATCAAATTAAATTTTATTTAAAAAGCAAAAATGTTTTTTTAACAGATATGGATTTAAGATTTCGTAGCAAAAAAAAAAACTGTTTAAACCAACCATGCAATAAGCATGTCCAACATTGTTTTGTTTGCAACGAGCACATGTTTTCTTTTATATTGAAGATATATATTTTCCACAATTTTTAATTTTCTAATTTTTTAAAATTTAAAGCAAACACCCGTTAGAAAATTCTAAATATTTTTTTTTCTTCAGATTATTTAATAACATCTTTTACTATACAAGTAATAAACTATCAAGAATTTTTACAAACCAATTAATATTAACCAAAAGATGCAGATACTTCTTGATTTGTTAATGCTTCGCTAATGAAGCTGACAAATTACAGAACACTTCCACAATTCTTTCTATTTGATAAAAATTTCCTTCCATGTTTTCATTTATTTCTTTGCATAGTTGACAGTCTGATATCTTTATTTTTCAAAAAATCATGATTCAACATTTTCTTGTACTTTACAGGATTTGCATGGGTAACGTTGGCAACTAATGATTCTTATTCATTGGGAGCCTTAGTCTTGGCACATTCGTTAAAACAAGTTGGTACAGCTCACCAGCTGGCTGTCTTGGTCACACCAGGTGTAACAAATGTTATGAGGTACAATCACGAATAAAAAATCAGTAAACTGTTTACAGAATTAAAAAACTAATTTTATTCATTAATTACGTTGTATTTACTTTAGATTTTTATTGGCATCCTAGGAAGACATTGTTAAGGGTTGGTTAGCAAAAAATAATATAAAATGCAAATTTTCAAAATTTAAAGTTAAATGTTTCAGTACATCGTAATGCGTTGAGCTTATTTTTATAATAACTGAAAAACTATTTCGAAATTTGTTGACAAACATCTGTAGATTTTGAATTAAAATTTTTAAATTTGACACACGACACACAAAATTATTTATAGATGCGCGCCAAGGTTACACAAACAGAGAATCAGCAAGTGGGAGTTATTTAATGTAACACATTTTGACTCTAAACTTTGTTTTTCTAATTGCGCCTGGATGTTACTAATTTAAATCCACCAATGTCTTACGCATGCAACACTGAGACAATTTCTCGCCATGTGTATTTTTAATTTTGTTCAAAGTTTTCAAATCGTACGCATGTAAATAGATTATTGTAACATATTTTTTGACAATACTCCTAAATGATTATTTGGATGACAGATCTCGAATGCCAGCATATGTTAAACATACTTTTGTGATTACGGTATGCACAGAACTGTAATGTGCATTTAAAGATGTTATCCAGATATATTGGAGTATCCATATACATTGGTTTTTACGTATTTCAGAAAAAATTTAGCGGATGTCTTTAATGTAGTTGAAGAGGTAAACTTGTTCGATTCAAAAGATGAAGCAAATCTACGTTTGTTGAAGAGACCAGAACTTGGTGTCACTTTCACGAAATTGCACTGCTGGCGATTAACTCAATTCGAAAAATGTGTTTTTCTGGACGCTGACGTATTGGTATGTCGAACATTTATTTTATTTAGATAAACTTGACGGTATAATACAGGCCAACTGAAAATATAACTCAAAAGATTACGTCATTGAAGGCATACTCACTATGCCTATTCATTGTGAACTTGTAGTAACATTCTATTTATTTATATCTTGATTCAATTTTATGTACAGCCAACGACTACTGGAGAAGTAATAAATTTTTTCAATTCAGCGAATAGATTTTCAACTTGTAAAATTTTACAATTTTACATATAATTTGGAATATCAAAATTGTCCTCAACATTAAAAGTTGTTTGATTTCAAAAACATCTGACTAAATGGCTTTATAATTAGTAAATCAAAAATAAAGGTAATAAATTGTATAAAAATTGTAAAAATATGTCAATAAAGATAATTCAATTAGGCAATTATGGAGGAAATGAAAAAAACTCGAACTAAGGTTGTGTTGAATGAGTTACTATATTACGAACATTTTCAAGTTGATAACGACCACAGAAATAAATAAAATAAAAAGTCTGAAAATTTGTATGTTTAAACAGATCCACCAACGATTGGAAAATATAGATATTAACTTAATTATCATAAATAGTAGATATAAATGAGAAAATCACTCAAATGTTAATGCGTAGAAATATAATTTAAAGATCTGTTACGAGGGTAGCCGTTTATATTTCGGGAATAGTAAACAAACAAAATTGTATTTTCGAAAATAGTTTTATTGGTTTTCAAAATATTCTCCTTAAAAATCAATGCACTTTTGCATTCGTTTAAACCAATCCGAAAAGCATTGCTGCCACTGTGAAGGCGGTATCTCCAAAATATAAGTTTTGAATGCCTCGTCTGCCTCTCCTGGCGTAGAAAACCGTCGACTACGAAGTTTATTCTTCATGCCTGGGAACAGAAAGAAATCACAGGGTGTTAGATCGGGGCTGTACGGCGGATGGCTCATCAATTCAATGTTTTGCCCGGTTAAATATTCAATTGTTTGAACCGACCTGTGAGAGCTCGCATTGTCATGGCAGAGAATGATCTGTCGTTTTCGGTTTGTTTTCCTTATGTCTTCAAAAACTTTTGGCAAACAAATATGTAGTTGTGTACCATTCAGAATTGACCGTTCTACAACTCTTTAAAGGCACGGTTGCAACGTGACCGGTTTTTCCGAAAAGACAGGAGACCATTTGTTTTGATGTATTTCGACCGCGAACAACTTTTGCTGGTTTTGGCTCATCTTGGAATACCCACACAGTCGACTGCTGTTTACTATCGGGCTGTTGAGATAATCCACGAAAGTTATGAAAAATAATTGCACGAAAATGTTCGCGAGTTAATTCCATTTTTTCGTTGACATAAAATTTTCAGGTTAGTGTCAACGATAGAAATAGCGACCGGATAATAAAACTGTCAAAGCAAATATATTGTCAAAAATGACAAACTTCACGGTGCAATCATCAGATCGGAGGCAACATTAACAGTGTGGCCAGTTCCCGAAATATTAACGGCTACCTTCGTATAATACTAATGTTAATTACCAAACTAGGGTCTAAAATAGTAGAAGACTGAAATTACGACATTAGATTTGAGGAGGGTTCAATTTCAAGCAATGCAAATCATAAATAATTTAATTACGCGATATAAACAGAAATATATTTACAATTTTATGCATGGAGATGACAAGATGGAACGCTTAAATTTTGAATTTCTAATGTGAGATATCCCGTTTCATACATAGTTTACTATACATCTGCACAGGTTCTATTTGCCATATAAAACTAGATATGTACATGGTTTGAATACAAATCCAAAAATTAAATATTAAAAATTAAAAATTTCAGGTACAAAATTAAATCATGAAATAATCTTGTAAAAAATAAGTTAAAATATATATCGGTATTGAATTGCAAATATGTTATCAACATTTAAAAATAATCTATTATCACACGTTTATGGTTTTCGAGGTCAATTTAAAACGAAAAAGAAAAAATTTGGCGCCAACAACACGGTGTCAAAATAATATTTTCCTCTAGAAAGTATATTTAATGCAGATACATCAAACTGGTATAGTTATTTATGTTAATTTAATAACTATAATAAAAATTTTTGATTCACAGGGCCCGTTAGTGTATTTAGTCAAAGTTTGTTTATGTTTTCCATTGCAAGCACAAGATATACATGTATATAGATATTATATAACACCCTAATCATATTTGTTTTTGTTTTATTACAAGATTATATTCCATATTTAGTATATACATATGTAAGTTCGAATTTACTCGTCGGTTACTGATACCGTGTGTAATCTGATATCATTAATAAAAGAATTCGACATTGAAGAAATCGGTAACGTTATTTTTAAGAAGTCTTTGATTTCAGCCACTTACTTTTATAAATTACCTGTACAGATATATGCATTACATAAATTCAGTATTAGATTACTTGTTATAGTATATATGTATGAAATAACATAATGAAAGGTACTTTGACATTATCAATAGTATTTAGTTATTTATAAATAAATCATTACAAACACGCGGCCTAATAATTCATTTCCTATTGGACGTAAACCAAAAAAAAAGAGTAAAAAGCATTATTTCTTTAAACATCAAACGTCTATAAATAGGTCATTGAGAACTTGCAATGTAAATTACTTAAAAAGTTTACTTCATACTTATGATATGTAATATACGTTTGCTGTAGAACATAAAGAATCATAAAGAGTCGCGTCAAATGTATTCCACTAAAAAGACCTAAACAAACCGAATTATTGTAAACCAAATCCACTCGAACGTGTGCCAAAAACGTTTGACTATCTTACACTTGTCTAAGAATATAAAGTTACATAGCTGGGATGATGGACTTTAAAATTATGACGACGTCATACACAACTGTTCATTTTCTTATTGTTTTGCTTATTTAAAAGACATTTATCTAATTATAAGCGCCTACACGTTCAATTTAAAAATGATAAGTATAAATCTGGAGACATTCTGTCATATCGTAATATATAGACGTGGAAAAAATATATTTTTTTAAATATTCACGTAAATGAAATACTCTCATGACAATAAATTAAAGGAAGTTTTAAATAAAACAAAAATATAATAAATTTTAAGATAAATTTCTAAAAAAAATGCAGCACGTAAAAAAATAACTCTTCTACGTGAGGGGTGATTCATTTGGAGGCACTTTTTTAAAAAATTTAAAAAAATTAAAACTTCAATTTTATTGGGTATTCTTTATTATCATATAAAAGAACCATTCTGGACATTCTGAAGTTCCAATTTTCGATGACAAGTTCGAGCATTTCAAGTGGTATTTAGCGAATAACGCGAGTAATGTTGGCCTCCAATTACTCAATCGTACCTGGCTTATCCATGTAAACTTTGGACATTACGTAGCCCTAAAGGAAAATATCTAAAGGTGTGATATCACATGATCCAGGCGGTCATTGCACAGATCCATTACGTGAAATTAAATGTTCACCAAATTGTTCTCGTAATCAAGCCATGCTTTCACGGGCTGTGTGGCAAGTAGCGCCGTCTTGTTGGAACCAAATGTCGTCAAGATCACGGGCTTCAATTTTATGCAGCAAATTGTCCGTTATCACGGCGCGATAACGGGCGCCATTCACAGTTACGTTGCGGCCGTCTTCATTTTTGAAGAAATATGGACCTACTTGCCCATAAACTACACTAAACCGTGGTTTTGTCTGGATGTAAAGGCAGTTTTTGAACCTCTTTGGCTTGCTCTCCACTCCAAATACGACAATTGTGCTTATTTACATAGCCATTAAGTTAGAAATGGGTCTCATCGCTGAACAAGATTTTGTCCGAAAACAGTGGATTTTCGTCAAGCTTTTCAAGAGCCCAAAGGCTGAAACGGTGATGATTCGAAAGGTCAGCCGCCTTCATTTCTTGAACGAGTTGAATTTCGTATGCTTTTAAACCAAGATCCTTACGAAAAATACGCCAAGTTATGGCATACGACAAGCTGTTAAGATCTATATCGAATCGATTCTTCACGGTCACGTGTACATTCTCAGCTATCACCGCTATATTTTCTTCACTACGTGCTCGATGTGGTTTGTTTGGTCGCGTATTATCTAGTAATGAAAATTGCGTTTCAAATTTTTCCATGGTATTGCAAATTGTGCGTTCGGTGGGCCGATTACCTGGACCATAAGTTGCTCTGTAAGTATGGCTACTTATTTTGAGAGTTTTATATTCCTCGTCAAAAAGTTTTAAGTGGCATATCTGTAATAGAACTTAGCTCATTGTAGATAGATTACTCGAGGTAGTCATAGAACTTATTCCACTGTGACCTCTCTAGATCTACAGTAGTCCGCATTTCTCTTTAAAGTAAGTTCTCTATCTTCATTCTTTCAATTAGATGTAGTAGTTTAGATAACGGTTTTTCTACATAGACTTCCATTTAATGATATCCATCTCATATTTATAGAAACGTTGTCGTCAAGATATTGGCATAGTATGTGGATGGTATACTTGACAAAATCTACATATGATTTCTTTTGTGAAGCTCACATTATTTATATGGACATAGATCCATTATTGTCCTAGAAGATCAGTAGACCCGTTGTAAATTTAGACGACTTCCCTAAAAAACTTCGCGTGCCGTTGATCTGAGGGTTCTTCCACCTTTTCCTAGATTAATTTTTAACCCACTCTTTCATGGCTATTTTGCCGTTTCTTTTGCAATTGTGGTTGTATGAAAATCTTGTCGAACTATTGCATAGGCTATTCAAACTTTTTGAAACTACTGAGCACCGAGTCTAATGTCTTTAGTATTATTTAGTCGCATGTCGTATATTTTTTTGACAGGTTGGTCTCTTTGTTTTATTAGAGAACGACAAGCATTTGAAACAGTAACCATACGACTTATCTACTCGACCTATTAGTTTCTTCATCACAATAATATAATGGGACTACTCTCACTGGAGATACTTAGCTACAATACCGTGTACAATGCAAAGCCAAATCATAACTTATTGATTTGGTACGTAGACTTCCGCGGTCGTGGTCCATGCTATCTGCTTCTGGGTTTCTGGGCTGGAACCGTTTCAGTGCAGTAGTTCAGCCCTGAAGATGTCCCATACAAATGGGTACGAAACGTCGGCAGATATACTAGTGACGCGGTTCCAGCCCGGAAACCCAGAAGCAGATAGCATAACTTATTGCTTTCTAAAACTAATAAAAACTAAAGAATCTTCAATCTAATATTTTTGTTAAGATATTGTCACATAACGCAATCCCTTTTTCGTTTTTTTTCTTCGTACAATATACATTCCAAAGTTCTAGCAAAATATTATATGACATTAAAATAATAGTAAAGAATTCTTGTGCTATCTGTAATACCCCTATAGGCAAATATCGGGTTTTTCAATAAGAACATAACAATTTTGTATTTAAATAAAACACAGAATAAGTGAGATATTGGGCTGAAATTTATTCCAGGTGCAGTACACATGTTACATTTAACTACGGAATTCTATCTCGTTCATATGACTACTGCAATCACGTTTACAACGATCGATTCTTTGGAGCCAATTTTCCATCACTCTTTCACAAATATCAGCCAGAACATTGACAATTTCGCGTCGGTTTTGTCCCTGAGCTCCTCTAACGGTGTTGGCTTCTTGGCATAAACCAACGATTTAACATACATAACTCTATAAGAGGAAATCCAACGGTGTTAAATTGCATGAGCAAAGTAGCCACTCGACCGGACCATTTCTCGAGATTACACAGTTACCGAATTTTCCTTTCAATAGATCTATTATTTGACCAGCTCTGTGGCATGTGGCACCATCTTGTTGGAATCACATATCACTGATGTCAAGTCCATCTAATTCTGGCCAAAAATAGTCTTCCACGTGGCACGATAGCAAACTTCATTGAACGTAACATGGCGATCATTTTTATCGACGAAAAAATTTGTATGGTCCAATCACACCTCCGGCATGAAATTCACACCCACAGTCACTTTTTGTAGTTGTAATGTAGTCTTTTGAAGTACATGCGGGTTTGTTGCTGTCCAATAACGCATATTTTGCTTATTGACAAAGCCATTAAGCTAAAAATGAGCTTTATCGCTGAAGAATTTTACCTATTACTTGTTCCAAGACTGTATGATCGAAGATAATATGCTCAAAAATACATTATAAAATTTATCTTATAGTTATAGCAAATTTATTCTGAATTCTACTAGAACAATAGAAGCTTCATCTAGCTACATATATATAAAAAATAATTTTTTAAGGCACCGGGCTACTGTTTTTTTGTTTTATTATGTCATTACTTGTGTAATTATATTATTTCCGAAAAGTTGGTTGTACATATTGCGACTGCTTAATCTTGATTAATTTAATTCTGCTTACATTAAATTATATTCAAACTTATTATTAACTTTTGAAGTTGGAATATTATCGGCATTTAAAACGAATATTCTACTACTGAATATTTTTTTAAGCACAATAATTATTAGGTTTAATAGAAATGCTAGTTACAATTACATAGAATATATTTTAGGTTTTAGCAAATTCAGATGAATTATTCGAAAGGGACGAATTTTCAGCATCACCAGATGTTGGTTGGCCGGACTGTTTTAATTCAGGCGTATTCGTATATAGACCCTCATTAGAAACATATAATAAACTCGTTGATTTTGCTCTCCAGAAGGGTAGTTTTGATGGTAAGTATATGAAATTCGAATATTTAGCTTTATTTAAATTATTGTGTCCGTAAACATTTGAAGGATAGTGTATAGATTAATGTTCATGTTTAACCCATTAACTGCCAGATTTTAAAAAAAAATTTTTGCATGCATATGTTGCTTTGGAGCGAAAAATGCAATATGTTATGTCACAAGTAAAATAATTGTCATTAGGCTGAACAGAATGACATATTTATAAAAAGTCCCATTTGGGGATCGTGGCATGTCGAGAGAAAAAAATGTGTACTTGCTAACATATCAAAATTTAATTAAAATGTGATATTTTTGTACAGGAATGCATTGTAATTATTTATGTCATTCAATCATACATTCAACATGCAACCCAACATTACATTTTGCACACTGCTTCCTCACATTTGTTTTGCACATAGCACATTGTCTCTGTTTTCCTTCCAATGTTTTTTCTAAGTAGTGTCCAACTGAATCTTTCCTTACTTCATCAGGTACAAAACTCTTAGATAGCTTCTGTAAACAAGGCCTTCCTACATTTTTTGGATCAGAAGGTGAAGTTATGTGTAGGTATGTTCTTGTAATACTTCTTCTGAATTGTAGAAGAGGCATTCTTTCATTTGGAAGACAGAAGAGTGCATGTGCGTTAACAACTGCTATATCCACCATATTGGTAAAAATAGGAAAATACCACTTCTTCCCACGAATTTTTATTCTGTACTTGTTGATATTCCAGTCTAATTTGTCGACACCGCCCATGAATTTGTTGTAGCGGTCTGTACAGAATGGTTGTACTATTTTCTTTGCCTTTTTTGCACTTTTTGACCATCTGTTTACTTTTTGCAAGGGCTGCACTCCTTTCCATACAGTTGCAAATATTTCATTCTTAACATCATATCTGTAATCATATGAACCACGTTCTTCGTTTTTCATCTCTGTGTCAATTTTCACCGGACAATGATTCATACGATTATATCGCACTGTCCCAGTTGCTGCTGTACTTCTATCTTTTAGGACTTGCATAAGCTCAAAGCTTATAAAGAAGTCAAAGTAAAATGTATGATTCAATGGGTTCTCTATTACAGAAACGTTTCTCAGTATAACAGATGCCCCCAACCCGTTAATTTCAGAATCATTATCTTGTTTACCCTCGTAGAGTTCGACATGTAATGTCAATGATGAATTGTTTCAAGTAGTGATGGCCGAAATACCGGACCATTTGTTCATCAATACTGATGTTCTTCGAAAGTATTCCAAATTTCAGAAATTGACCATTCAACTTCTCAATAAGCGGGCTTATTTTGAAACTTTTACTTTTTGCTGGTCCATTTTTCAACTCTGCATCATTGAAATGTAAATTTCTCTTTATTTCTAAATATCTATTTCTTGTGAAACACTTTCTTATAGTTTCAATACTAATATCCTCATCCTCATACCAGTACATCTGTTCTTGTGGAAGAGAATGATACCTAGTTAGCAACAGGAAACCAAGAAACTTCTTTAGGCAATTTACTGACAAAGTAAAACCATGCCGGTTGTTTTGAGCAGCATATGTCACACTTTGTTTTACAATATAGCTCATAATTTTTTCAGTGATCAAGGTTTCAAAGACTTCTACAGGCGATTTTCCTTTAAGTGAATGGATTAAGTTCTCACGTACTTGCATAATATCATCTGTTTGGCTCATTTCCTTCGAAAAATCAGGTTTAGTTTTCTGCGAGTTTGAAATTATTTTAACTTTTTTCACACGTTTTTCATTGCTTAGTTTCTGAATTTTCATTGGAGGTGGACTTTCTACATCACTCATAGATTTAGAAACCATAGACTGCTAAAATGAATTTCGGCCATACCTGGTACATCTTTAGGATGGATGTCCTCCAGTGTATCTTCGTCGATGTCCTGTATATCTGAAACAATGTCTACATTGTCAGGAGGAAGTTCAACTATGTCTACTGGAGTGGAATCCTCATCGTCGTCAAGGAAATGAGGATCATTTACAATGTCTTCTAGCTCAGAGAGAGTTAAAAATCATCTTGTACTCATAGCTGTAAAGAAGAATATACATATGTACATTCTTGGTCATTCTTGTACTTGGCATCAGCCACGATCCCCAATTGGGGATCAGTAATAAAATAAGTATATCACTGTAGGAAATCACTAGAAACTGAAATTTGAGCTATGGATAGTTACTTTAGCCTTCAATTAATCTTATTATAATACTCTTGTTTACATATGTTTAGGAAAAGCTACATAATAATAAATATGAATATAAACAATAATTCAAAACGATATTTTACCTCAAAATCTCAGTTTGTTTCTGAATAACATCCAAACTGCACACAAATTTTCATGGATTTCCTTCCTGCAGACTGATCTAAACTATAATGAATTGAAACATGTCAATTATTTTAAATATTTCACCATGTACTACTAACTGTTAAACACTAAAGACTCAATCCCCATTCGGAGATCGTTGCAGTTAATGGGTTAATATATAAATAAATTATTGTATTATTGTCGACCGCAATTTAAGTAAAATAATTAAATCGATTAAACTTTTTTATGAATATCTTGTTTAAATAAATCTCTTTGCTCTTGTAGATTGATACATTAAACAAATAATATATGTAGAGAATTCAAGAATGTTCCAATTCGTTTTGCGTAGTTAAAATTAGATCATGCTGTAGTTCAAAGTATATAATCTGTTCTATTTAAATGAAATATGTTTCAATGTTTCGGTGAAAATCATTTATAAAGACCGTAAAAAGATAATTTTGCACAGTCTTTACGTTGACATTCGAATATCTTAGATTAAATATCTAATTTATTTGCATAAATTTAAATCTTTTGTAAAGAATTCACACTTCATATTTGAATAAAACGAAAGTTTAAATTTATCGATACCAGGCCACTTACGACTTATTTTTAAAAAATACTTGTATACAGTACACACCAAAAGTTTAGTACAGGACACCATGTTTTAAAATAACTTCAGTATTTAAATTTCAAAGATTGGATATTCGAGAAACCTGTACACCTTCTATTTCAATAGTGTATTAAAATTATATTACCTAAAATTTAAGGCTATAATAAATGTTAATCTGGTACGTAGACTTCCGCGGTCGTGGTCCATGCTATCTGCTTCTGGGCTTCCGGGCTGTAACCGCGTCACTTGTATATCCGCCGACGTTTCGTACCTATTTGTATGGGACATCTTCAGGGCTCAACTACTGCACTGAAACTGGCATAAGTCGATGGTGGGTTTATATATGGGTCAATGGAGCGTTACGGTTGCGGTTGGGTAGTTTGGAGATGCAGGATTGCCAGGCGCTGTGTAGGGGGTAACCATCATCGCGGTTAAGGTTATTGCGGTGCTTAGAGATCTCTATAGTTTCAAGGGTCGCAAAATCCGTGAAACTATAGAGATCTCTAAGCACCCCAATAACCTTAACCGCGATGATGACTACCTCCTATACAACGTCTGACAATCCTGCATCTCCATTGACTCATGATATATAAACTAGTCCACCATCGACTTACGCCAGTTTCAGTGCAGTAGTTGAACCCTGAAGATGTCCCATACATATGGGTACGAAATTTCGGCAGATATACAAGTGACGCGGTTCCAGCCCGGAAGCCCATAAGCAGATAGCATAACTTATTGCTTTCTAAAACTAATAAAAACTAAAGAATCTTCAATAAATGTGTTTCTTTTTGAACCAAAAAAATCAAATATAGGCTATTTTTTTAATTTATTCACGACATAATGAAACGGCAATATTCAGACGATACTCTATCTTTTCAGGGGGCGATCAAGGTCTATTAAATGCATACTTTTCCGATTGGGCCCACAAAGATATTAGTAAACATCTGCCATTTATTTATAACATGTGTTCAACAGCGTGTTATTCTTATTTGCCCGCCTTTAAATAGTAAGTATTGACAAATACGATAAAAACACATTCTTAATTTTAAAAAATTAACAGTTATGGAGCAAATGTCAAAATAGTACATTTTATCGGTCCGGCGAAGCCTTGGTTACAATACTTCGATACAGAATCTCGCAAAGTACACCCATCTCCAGATCTTCAACACCTGCAAGAAGTCCTGCAAAAATGGTGGGATATGTTCTGTTCGCTGATCCACCCCAAACTGTCTCCAGACATGGTAAGTGTTCATTTTTTAGGCTCAATGTTTAAACATGACCTCTTCACTTGCGTTAATATATATTGTTTTAAACTACACACGCTAACAAAGGTTGAAAGCATATTTGAAGAGGTGAGTTCTTTTACTAACGTTGCTTGACATTTCTATTTCGTTTTATACACGAAGCTAGCTCAGATTATTTCGAAATAATAAAATGTAGTGAGATAAGCATACTCATTTGTTTTCTTTTTGAGAATTAATATGCACCGAAGTAAAGTTTAGATATAACGTATGTACTAAATTTCTTATTAACCTAAGTGAACAAAAATACTGAGTATTTAAAAAAAATATTAATACTCATTCTTCAATATAATTTTTAAAATGATTTATTAAATTTCATAGCTGTATTGCAGAATTTTAGCTCCGTAGTTATGATAGTTAGGAATTAAGAAGTTTTGATTTAAAGCGCCGTTAACGGCGCTTTAAATCAAATATAAATAACCACACTTCCCATAAAATTCGTTTCTTCTACACAAATTTCGCGGTATTTAATAAACATATATATATATATATATATATATATATATATATATATACACGTGACTTTCTTGATTGATTCCTGTGTTTTTTGATATATAAATTATGTAAACGTGATGCAAAATTTCTTGATAAATTAGCCAAAAAAAAAGTTAATTGAGTCTTCTAGTTATGATAGGGAAATTTGGTGATTTATGTTGCATTTATGTACACTGATACAAATTTTACGGAGGGAATTTCACGTCTTTCATTTTGGAAGTATTTAACTCCAAACAAAAGTGAACCAAAAATCGAGTGGACCTCAATTTGAAGCTCACTCGGACGTAGATAACCCCACATTGACACCAAAATGGGAATAAGTAATACCACATTGAGACCTTTCCTCCTTTACGAAGTTAATTTGACGATTGGCAATACATTTTCTATCTGTGTCGTAATTTCTATTTGACTAATTCAATTTACGTAGAAAATTAACTACAGGTTTCATTTGTTTACGAGTTAAAGATTTAATTCCAAAATGGAGGCTTCGCGATCATCCGAAGGGAATTTTAACTCCGTATTTTTTGCAGTGTATGTATATATAAACTCTACAAACTGCAAAATTGACATAAAGTAATTTGATAAAAATAAATACAATGGAACATTTTATTATTTTTAAGAAGCGTTATCGTGGAAATGTAGCTACAACTACGACTTTTCTTTTCAATAAGGCTCTAGATAATGAACTGCATTTGCTGTGCACAAGCTGATTTTATTTTTTTTTTGCATGCATTATTTTTATTCAGGCCCAAAGCAAGCAGTCCGCCGAAAACCCCCCACATCTTCCTTCACATTCCCATTCACATCAGAACATTCCTTTTAACCAAACAAGCGGTGAGGGTCTACCTACCGCACACGATCAAAATGTAGATATTCGAAATAGAACATCTGATGCACAAAGCAATGTTTATAACGTTTGGGACCCATGGGAAGAGTACGAAGAGCGGATAGCGTCGATGCCCTCTATCAATCATCGTACTAACTATGATAACTCAACACATATATCTGAATTGGCGAGTTATAGTGAACTTGGTGGAACTGAAACTAATTATTGTGAAAATACCAGTAATATTAGTGATCTAGATCCAGTTAGAACGGTTAGAACAGTTGAAGTTATAAGGAATGAGCCCATTCATCACGTAGCGCCAGTATATGAAAATTACCCAAGTCAAAACGTTATCCATTCCCAACCTTTCACTTTTATTAATAGTAATTATGATAATGTTCGAAATTTTGATGATAGGCCAGTGGAAAAATCTAGTAACAGTCATTCTCAACCTTTCATTTCTAATAATAATAACTCTGATAATGTCTCTAATTTTGATAGCAGGCCAGTGGAAAAATCTAGTATCATTGAACACAGAGAAATACAGCAAGAAGTTTTAGTTAGTAATGAACAGTATAACCAACATAAAGATAGTGGTACCAGTATTGTTCACAATACCACTCCTCTTAATTCATCTGCTAGCACTACTATTAATTCTTATAGATCAGATATATTAAATAGAGAATTTCATGAAATCCCTAAAGACAATATTGACTCCAGCTCAGTATCAGATCATGTTCCTAATAGTCAACACCTGACTCCTTCCATATTACCCACACAAGTTCATAGCCTAACAGATATATCACTGCCAAATGTGTGTGAAACATCTGCAAATATACCCCAAGATGCTTCTTTGCACACCAAAGATTATGATGATGCAGATAGCAAATCGCAAGTAAGTATTTATCACTTACGTATTAATATTGTATTTGCTTAGTTATCTGCTTAGATTTTTCGCTTAAATATTAGATGCTTTCTTAGATAAATATGTAGATATTTAGTTTTGAATTTTTTCGAATATTATAATTGACTTTTAAGCGATAATTTATTGTTAATATAGACATAATTACAAAACTAACAGATAAAAACTTGTCGTCTAAAGGTTGATTAATTCGCGAACAAAAATTGAAAAAAATTTGGTATTTTCATCATCATTTATTTTGGTTAGCTTGTTCCGTGAAAATAATCTGGCCCATTTAAACAGTTTCATGATATTAAAAGAACATCAAAATAAATATTCTACTTGGTTACTTAAATACGTAAAAATCATGATGAATGTTGTAGTAGCTTTGTAATTTTTACGGAATTTTGGTTCGAGTTTTGATATCTGTGTCATTGACTTAGGTACAGAAACACGGGGGGGAAATAACTTAATAATTCCGATACACGCGTACTTACACTATCGCTCATAAGTATTTGGTCACTCGCATTTAATCCGCAAATTGTAACCAAAACCAAAATTGAAATACTAATATCTTTTTATTATTTACATATATGAAAAATATATATTTTTACATCTAAAATAAATTGTTGTATAAATATATTTATCTTCAATTTTAGATTCGTCTACATGCCCTCCTTTAATTTTAATCACTCCAGCACACAATCGAGGCATTCTTTCGATTAATTTTCGTAATGTTTCAGGTTTTATTTTACCCCATGCTTCTTGCAGGTTCTTCCATATATTAACAGCAAATATGGGGGCCGATCTTCTCACCTCTCGGTCAAGTTGTTCCCACAGGAACTCGATGGGATTTAAATCGAGTCTCTGGGGAGGCCACGCCATAACTTTTATGGTTTCCTCGTTCTCCAATTTATGCAAATATTCCCGGCATAGTTTGGAAGTGTGTTTTGGATCATTATCTTGTTGGAAGATAAAATTCTGACCCGAAATTTTAATTCCAGAGGGGATGCGTTTTCCTCTAATATGCGCTCATACTGTTCTTTTAGTATACCTTCGATTTTTACGAGATCACCCACATTTGATCCAGAAAAGCAACCCCATATCATGACTGAATCTCCACCGTGCTTAACAGTAGGGGCTATGCATTCTTCCCGAGCACGCTCACCCACAGACCTCCTCACGAAAACACGCCTTCGTAACCCGAAAATCACGAATTTGGATTCATCAGTCCATATTACTTTATTCCAGTCTTCTATGGTCCAATTTTGGTGATCGCGTGCCCACTTTAAACGATTTTGCTTGTATTGCTTGCATAGAAGCGGCTTCCGCATTGTAATTCGTCCATGAAGACTGTGGAAACACTTATGGGTTTTCGACGAACAGCATTCATTTCTGCTGTGATTTCTGGGGCTGTTTTTCGTCTATTTCTCTTGCTTGTTATCATCATTCCAAGATCTTCTGCTGAGGTTGTTGCCCTTGGTCTACCTTTTCGAGTTCTGCTCAACAAACTTCCACATTCGCGTTGTTTTTTGATGATATAACCTACGGTGGACTCATTTAATTTAAGTTCTGTGACAATTTCGCGGTTGCTTTTGCCAGTTTTATGGTATGGGATTATAAACGATCGTTTTTATATACTCAATTCTTTTCGTTTAAGCATTTCTAATCGATTGAACTTCTTCCAAACACACGATGTTATTACTATGAGCACCTCATAAAAACTAACTGCAATTTTGCGAAAATACGCAAGTATAAATACTTAATAGTTTACAATAACACCCTACCATTCTACCTGGAGTTTTATTAAGGTATTATCATTCATTGTGAATTGTTTACTATGTAACTATTTCTTACTACAGAAATAAACTTTATAATTACAATTTTTCTATAGAAACTGTAATGAAACGAGGGTGACCAAATACTTATGAGCGATAGTGTATATACTGTAATACAATTATTTTTATAATGCGACAAACGTTATCTTATTTAAGTATAAATTTTATTCTCCTATGTTTGGGTTTTCGACTATTAAGGATAACAAAACCCTTACTTCACATTAACGACGTTTCGGGGGATTTTTCCCTCTTTTTCAAGTTATTTTATTTAGTTGTTTCCTTTTTTCTTTAACCTACAATTCATCGATCTTATATATTTGACATTTTTTCTATTTAAAATTGTGAATTTACAAAAAACACAAATATTTTAAACTAACAAAAGGTGAAAGAAGAAAGGTGAACAACTAAATAAAATAAGGCAAAATCGCTCGAAACGTCGTTAATATGAATTAACTGTTTCATTATTTCTAATGGCTGAAAACTCGAACACAAAAGAATAAAATTTATGGTTAGAATAAAACAACCAGTATATTTAAATAGAAAAGAATATGTCATCTCATTTCTTAATTGTTTTGTTACAGTTATAGAGTTGTTCGCCATTTTATTTAAATACCATTTAATATCTAAAAGTTATTTAAATGTAATGGCGAATTTGGATGATATTTGGGTTTTATATCACGAAGTCTTAAAAATAAGTGTCTCTAACATCGATTAGGTATTAATACTAGGTAAATGTTAAAACCTACATACTCGTATATGTAAATATGAGGTACACCACGCAATAAAATTAGGACCACCATATAAATACAACTTTTTGGTTTTATTTTTATAAAAAATAAGCCAACATAACGTCCTGACGTGTACAACTGTTTATTAATATTATAATATAAAAATTAATATATATATATATGAATAAATATTTTGTTAAGCCATCCTTTTGATCACGGCCGCAATTCTTCTTAGCATGCTTCCGATACATGACGCAGCTAATTCCTTCAAATCCTTATTACTACGCCAAGTATTTTGTTTTAAAACAGTTCAGGTTAGATTTGGAGTTGAGAAAATAATCCGTTTCAAACTATTCCATACATTTTCGACTGGGTTTAGTTCGGGAGAGTTATCTGTCGGCAAGACCTGCAAGTTGCTGTCAGAAAACAAATAATTATGCCGTGCACCATCTTGCATATAGTTGTAGACAACATCTTCAGAACTTAAATAATGAATGTATGGAAATGGTATCAATTCCTTTACGAATTTGTGCTGTATTTGGCTCATTGTACTTGTGACGTAATACAGAGTCCCTAGCTTCTTTACTGATATACAGCACCTAATCGTAATAACTAGAGGATGTTTTACTGTTCTAATCACTGTAGCTTCATGCAAATGCTCATGCGGTCTTCTCCTAATGAAGCGGAAATTTTTCGCAATTCACGCAACCTCAAACGGACGAAATATAAATAAAATAATGACGAATACCTTCTCTCAATCTTCAACCGTGAGGTTTTTATGCTGTTGCGTCTATTGTGATCTTATTTTCTTCATCCTCTCAGTCAATCTTGGTTTCTTCACTGATTAGCACCTGTCTGATAGATCGCTGTCGATTCTCTAATGATATTTTAATCTGCTTCTACTATCCGTTGTCTTTTTCTTCCACAATGAATGTGGCTGCTCGAAGTGAATGGTAAGTTTTCTATATGAATGAACTTAGTCAGTTTGTCAAATGCTTGGCGAGAAACATGTTCTCGCCATGCTATATCTCGATAAAAATAGTACGCGGTTTTTAACAGTATTTACTACCACCTACCACCTCTTTTACGAGGGTAGCCGCTTATGGCAACACTGTTAGTGTTGTCTCCGATCTGATGATTGCATCGCGAAGTTTGCCATTTTTGACAATATATTCAGTGACTTGAAAATTTTATGTCAGTGAAAAAATGGAATTAACTCGCGAACATTTTCGTGCAATTATTTTTCATAACTTTCGGCGTCGATTATCTCAACAAGAATGCATTGACGAGCTGTATTCTTTATATGGTGATAAAGCACCATCGAAAACTACAGTATGTCGTTGCTATAATGAATTCAAACCTGGACGGTGTTCTTTGGACGATGAAGTTCGTGAAGGTCGTCCCACAAATATTGTCGTATCGGAAAACATTAATGCAGTGTCTGAATTGATAATTCAAGATCGTCATGTGACATACCGTGACATTGAGGCATCCCTAAGTATTAGTAACACCAGCGTGCATAAGATCTTGCAAGAAGATTTAGCTATTAAGAAGCTATGTTCACGTTGGATACCACATAATTTGACAACCGCTCAAAAAAGAACTCGCGTCGATTGGTGCCAAGAAATGCACAAAAAATACAATGGCGGTGCTTCAAAGAACATTTATAAAGTCGTCACAGGTGATAAATCTTGGATCTATACGTATAAGCTCGATAGTAAACAGCAGTCGACTGTGTGGGTATTCCAAGATGTTCGCGCTCGAAGCACATCAAAACAAATGGTCGCCTGTTTTTTCGGAAAAACCGGTCATGTTGCAACCGTGCCTATAGAGAGTTATAGAACAGTCAATTCCGAATGGTACACAACTATTTGTTTGCCAAAGGTTTTTGAAGAAATAAGGAAAACAACAGATCATTCTCCACCATGACATGTAAGCTCTCACAGATCGGTTCAAATAATTGAATATTTGACCGTTCAAAACATTGAATTGATGAGCCATCCGCCGTACAGCCCTGATCTAGCACCCTGTGATTTCTTTTTGTTCCCACACGTGTAGAATAAACTTCGTGCTCAACGGTTTTCTACGTTGGAAGGGGCAGTTGAGGCATTCAAAACTCATATTTTGGAGATACCGTCTTCACAGCGGCAGCAATGCTTTTCGGATTGATTTAAACGAATGCAAAAGTGCATTGATTTTCAAGGAGAATATTTTGAAAAGCAATAAAACTATTTTCGATAATAAATTTTTTTTTTGTTTGCTACTCCCGAAATATAAACGGCTATCCTCGTATAATAATAATGTCTTTGCGTTTCTCCATCGTTCAAAAATCAAAAGCTCGCACAACACAAGAAAAAACTAGGAACAAAATTTTAAAACTGATTATAATATTTCACAAAATCCATATCTATTTACAATAAAACTTTCACTTTACACATATAACACTGCGCTCATAATGACGCAAAGCAGGTAAAAGTAACCCCTATAATTGTATTTGTTGCCGAGAAGGGTGTTTTGTGTTAAAATACTAAGAATTTTATAGTTGTAAGGAATTATCCAATACTATAAAAGACGATATTTAAACAGAAAATATATTTGCAATTAGAAAGTGTAATTTATATTATTAAGCAGCTAAAAGGTATTTTTAAAACAAAAAATTTGATGCAAAGACATAACGAAAGACAATAATTGAAAGAATTGAAATTGTATCTGACAATTAAATAAAAGTATTTTGAAAGTGAACACAGAAGAAATATGTGAAGTACGTTCCTAGGAAGGATCATGTATACAAAATGTACACGTAAACAAAGACTTAAAGTTAGTGTTTATATATTTTTTAAGATAATTTGGAAATGAATACAAAAATTTTTGTTCTTTTATTAGATTCCTTATAATTTTCTAAAAGAAAAGAAAAAAATTAACATTTTCATATTTTCTTTAAAACATATATGCTATCTGCTTCTGGGTTTCCGGGATGGAACCGCGTCACTATTATATCTGCCGACGTTTCGTACCCATTTGTATGGGAAATCTTCAGCATCTCCTGCACTGCAGTTTCAGTGCAGTAGTTCAGCCCTGAAGATGTCCCATACAAATGGTACGAAACGTCGGCAGATATAATAGTGACGTCGTTCCATCCCGGAAACCCAAAAGCAGATAGCATGGACCACGACCGCGGAAGTCTACGTACCAAATATATGTACATGTTTAAATATATCTTTTCGGTCCCCACTTAGTGCTTATTCTTATATAAATTTATTATTAATGTATTATTTGCTTAAAGAACATTGTGAACTCATTGAATTTTATAACATTATTGTCTGGATAGTTTTGTATATATGTTCTAACTGGCGAGGAGAGTTATAAAAAAAATAATAACTCAACCTTAGTGATCAATAACTCAAATCAAATCGAAACTAAATAACCTTTCCGAAGACTAAACGTATCCCATTCAACATAAATAATAATTTATATAATTTATAGGGGAATTAGATTTTTACAATATATAAACATTTTATCAACATTTATCATGCACTTTTTCAATAACCCCTTAACTTGTTTAACGTTGCTAAATTAAGTAACCAAGTTCGTTCTAGAGTTCTCCCTACATTTCGCAAGAAAGGTTAGGTAAAAGTAAATGATCAACAAAACATTAAATTCTGTCAAAACTAGGCATTTTAAAAAGTTATTTCGAATTAAATAACTTCCAGCGCTTTAAACAATTTGCAAAATTTATGTAAATACTTATCGATTTCCACACCAACATACCACTTAAATTATCGACAATTTCCAACTTTTCGATTTATTGTTGCTGTATCCAAAAACTAAGAAGATATCGCGCAATCTACTTTTAATGCTTATTATGTACACTGTCAAAAGTTTACTTTGACTCCAGAATAAATTGAAATACTATATACGTAGTGCACTTAAAAAGTTTCTGGACCATTGCTCTTAAAAACAATATTTTTTTAACATGGATACATGTCTGATTTGATCTTATGAATTATTTTCAAAAGGCTATCAAATACCTCTACCTAGAAAAGTCTAATTATAGTCTAACTGGTGGGCATAAATTCGTGATGGATTGACCCTCTTGAATAAAAAAAATTCAATTTTATCAACGTTTTTTTCATTGGTCTGTTGCGTTTTGTAGACGACAATAAAAATGGCTCAATAAGAACTTAGGGTGTTCATCGACGTAACTTTCACACGTGGCTACTCTTACTCTACTCTTACATCGAGACATTGCTCTTCTGATTTTGGCATTCTCATCGGTCAAATTTGAGGAGGAACTCCCGCCCCTGTCGTGTTCATCTTTCAAGCGATTTTATTTTTTTAAATTCAAAGTAAACCGTGAGCAATTTGGTCCGTCTGTAGTTGATAGTATGAAAATCTAACAATCGAAACATTTTGATCTTCGTACGTTGGTGACCCTATTTCTTGTTTATGTATTAAATAAACATTTGAAACAATTAGTTTATGGTTATCAAGGATAGAAATAAAAAGTAAGCAGTAGAACTAGTTTTTCATTGATGCTAAGTATTATACATATTACTAACTTCGGACAGACGACACTCTTACGCTTGTTATTAGTGATTTACGTTATCGTTCTATTACAATGTTTGGCGGTTTTCTGACCCTTTCTCTAAAATTATTATAATAAAAGAAATACCACAAATTTTGCAAGTTTTTAGGTTTTAGTTTTAAGGAATCAACGAAAAAATATCACATTACTTAACTAGGTATAAGTTTGTAGTAGCAGCAGTTCCAGAAATTTTTAAATGCCTGCTGTATAATATGTGCAAATTTCTACAGCATGAAAGACATCTATTACATATAATATACATACAGGGTTTTTCAATAAGGACATAACAATTTTGTATTTAAATAAAATACAGAATAATTGGGTTGAAATACATATCAAGTACAGTATACATGCTACATTTAACTATGGAATTCGATCTCGTTCATATGATCACTGCGAGCACGTTTCCAGCGATGGATTCTTTGGAGCCAATTTTCCATACCAGCAGAAACGCTTGAAATTTCCCTTTCGATATTATCCCTGGCTCTCGTTGTCGGCTTGTTGGCGTAAACCAACGACTTAACGTAATCTCGTAAAAAGAAATTCAATGGCGTTACATTGCATGAGCGAGGTGGCCACTCGACCGGACCATTTCTCAAGATTACACGGTTACTGAACTTCCCCTTGAATAAATAAATTCTTTGACCGGCTATGTAGCATGCGGCACCCTCTTGTTGGAACCACATACCATTGATGTCAAGTCCACCCAATTCTGGCCAAAAATAGTCTTCCAACATGGCATGGTGAACTCCATTGACCGTAACATTATTTTTATCGGCGAAAAAATATAGTCCAATCACCTCAGGCATGAAATTCACACCACACGAACACTTTTTCTGGTAATGGAGTCTCTTGAAGCACATGTGGGTTTGTTGCTGCCCAATAACTCATATCTTGCTTATCGACAAAGCCATTAAGTCAAAAGTGAACGGCACCGCTGAAAATGATTTTTTAATGAAATTCAGGATTTTGTTCAAACTCTAGCAGAGCTCAATCGGAGAAGTTTCGGCACATCAAATGATCAAGAGGCTTCAGTTTTTGAGTTACTTTGATCTTGTAACGGTATAAGCTAAGGTTTTTACGCAAATTTCGCCACAATGTGGTTTGAGAGATTCCCAATTCCTGCGAACGGCATGAAGTCGACTGATTTGGCTCATTTTGAACTGAAAGGCTTACAGCTGCGATATTTTCGGTACTTCTACCATGGGTTGTCTCATTGGCACAGGAACATCCAATAGTAAATATTTTGACTCGAATTTATCCACTATAGCACGCATAGGCTGTCCAGCAGGACAATTATTACGACCGAAAATTGGAGTAAGCGCTCTTAAAGTTGCGCCCACCGACTCAAAATTGTGGCAGTAATTTTTAATAATTTACAAACGTTGCTCGTTCGTGAACTTCACCATGATCAAAATGTTAACCTTGACTGACATTTTGACGGTGACAAATCATAAAAAACGTTCAAGGGTGCGTTCGTATTAAAAGATGAAATTATTATGTCCCTATTGGAAAACCCTTTATTATCTAATTATTTTAAAACACGCGTTTTTTCCTCGAAAGTATAAAATTTAAAAATACTGAATTTGCAAAAAACGAAACTATTACCTAACTTTCCTTGTTAGTGGAAATCAAGCAAAAATAGTACAAGCTTACCTTATTGATCTATGAAGAACTGCAGAGGAAGAACTGGTCTGACGCTATTTTTTCCTCTACACCAGTGCGTCCTGTAATAA
The DNA here is from genome assembly GCA_031893035.1 of Dermolepida albohirtum. Taxonomy (NCBI): domain Eukaryota; kingdom Metazoa; phylum Arthropoda; class Insecta; order Coleoptera; family Scarabaeidae; genus Dermolepida; species Dermolepida albohirtum. Next base: position 35,404 of record JAVIWB010005445.1, read on the forward strand.
CAAAGGTTCTTTCGTTATTACATATGGAAATATTTTCAGTCTTAAGAAGACGATACTAAATTTTTAAAAGAATTCCGCGAATCTGATATGAACGCAAGCAGTTTCATTTCTCTGAAATATATTAATACAAGCAGATGTACCGTAAAAAATATTTTTGAAATAAATGTTTTTCCCATGTAGTCCTTTTAGACCTTTTACAAAATAATACATCCAATTTCCTAGAAATATACATTCATAACTTAAATCATTTATGCTATTGCATGCTTTCTCAGTCTCTGTTACTAATTAACTTCTAAAATAACCTTAGAAATATACAAATTGTTAAACAAAATCGTAAGTCTTTAGCATCTGAGCTACTAAAGAATCTACTTGTATACGGCGAAATAATTCTCTTCAGAATTTAGTGTCGTTTCTAAAACATTTTTGTTTTGAACTTGACATCTGTTATACTACAACAATTTTCAGAGCGGCCTAGCTGGAGCGTTCGCACAGTTCACCCTGGGCGTAAAAAGATCCCCATCCCAAGATGCTCTGGAAAATCACTTGAGACGGCAAGCTTGGGAAGTCGGTAATATAGATTATATGGGCCGAGATTCTTTCGATAATATCTGGAGCAAAATCTGTCAAACTTTGTCCACCACTCAATTGCAAACAGCACCAGATAAAGACGGAGGTACAGTTGAATAACGAAATTGAATAAAACAGTACATTTCAGATTGTGGAAGATTTAAAAAAAAAACGAGAGAGAAATATTTTATTATTGTTAAGTCAGTGAATAATGTATTGTGTTTTCATTGTTTCGAGATTATTTAATTAATTTAGTATGTAATTTAAATTATAAAAAGAAACTTTTTCTATGTATATGTACTGATATATTATAGTTAATTCTTTTTTTATGAATACAGCTGTTTCTTCTTCTGAAACTCAACGAATTCCAGGTTAGTTTCAGCTGAGTTAAGTAAATTACAAAAATGCTTCTACTAATTTCACGTTATATAATATTAGATGTACGCCAATTCAAATATATTTGGCAGCATGTAGTAATTACAATATTTTGACATCTACTACTAATATGCTATATATACGCAGCTTTTGGCGCCAAAATTGAACACCGGCAGTATTGGTAACTAACTTTACTCCGGTAAGAAAAGGTAAGTTTTGAAATACGGCCGTATAAGTACAGTTTTTATACAAAGTTACTTATTTAACGTATTCTTTAAAGGTACATTATTAAACTACCCAAATGTATTTCAATCATCTTTAAGTTAAATAAATAACTTTATTAGAGCGAAAAAAAACGAACACGCAGACCAAAAGCAAAATGTACAATTAACGCTAAAAAGCATTCGACTATCTATTAAACATCTATTAAAAAAAGCAAACGCTTTTATCTGTAACGCATGTGTGAATAATCCGCAAGCATACTTGGAGCTATATTAAAAAACGTAACACAATCAGCGACGCTCTTGTGTAGAACACGCTATACCAGATGTATGCATTTTTCTCGGAAGAAGTCAAAGACAAACAGCAGGTCGAAATGGCGACCGTTGCTGAATCTCAAGAAACATCAGAAAGTACTGCTGCAGTCGAAACTCCAAGTTCAGAAATATCTACAAGTATTACTATAGCTGAAGAAAAAGCCAAAGAAGTTAAAGACGGCGCTCCAATAACAATTGCTCAAGAAAATGAAGCTAAACCAGAAGATAGTATACAGAAACCTGAAAAAATTGAGACTGATATTCCTAAATCTGACGACAAACCGCAAGAAGCTGAGGCTTCGGCTCAAGAAATTGTATCAGTAAAAGAAACTGAAACTGAAGTTGCTAAAACTGATGATAAACCAGAAGAAGTGGCAACTTCTGTTCAAGAAATTGTACCAGTAAAAGAAACTGAAACTGAAGTTGCTAAAACTGATGATAAACCAGAAGAAGTGGCCACTTCTGCTCAAGAAATTGTATCAATAAAAGAAACTGAAACTGAAGTTCCTAAAACTGACGATAAACCACAAGAAGCGGCCACTTCTGCTCAAGAAATTGTATCAGTAAAAGAAACTGAAGTTGCTCAAACTGACGATAAACCACAAGAAGTGGACACTTCTGTTCAAGAAATTAAGTCTGATATTCCAGTTGTAGAAAAAATAACAGAAACGACCGAAACATCTGAAATCCCAAAAGCAGATGATAAACCAAAAGAAGAAACTATTGTTAGTCAAGAAATTAAAACTGATGTCCTAGAAACGGAAGTACAATGTCCTAAACTTGAAGATCAGCAAGTGATACAACCTGATATTATCCCTGAAAACGAACCTGTTCAAGAAACAATTGTGCCCAAAGAGGAAACAAAATTTGAAGAAGCCCAAGTAGAAGCCTCCGAAACTTCAGTTGAGACAATTATCCCAAAAGAAGAAAGCGAAAAAGACGAAAGTAAATTAGAGCTTCCTGAAAAACTAGAAGAACCTGCAGTAATAGTAGAGCAATCCAGTGAACCTGGTTCGCAAGTAGCTGAGAAAATAGAGATTCCTAAAGCTGATGAATCAAGTGAACAGGTACAACAAACAGTTCCGGAAGTACAAGAAAGTAAATTAGAGGATATAAGACCAGATGTTGTACCATCAACTGAAGTGAAGCAGGGACCAGAAATATTACCGCAGGCAGAGGTATTACCAATCGAAACTCAGTCTCCTGCTTCAGAGGCTGTTACATCGCAAGATACAACTAAATTAGAAGAAAGTAAACCTGATGTTGTAACAACTGCAGAATTACAACAGGAAACAGTTACTTTATTAGAAAAGGAAATGCCACAAAGCGATATTAAATTAGAAGAAAGTAAAACGACAGAAGATTTACCGGCAACTAAAGAAGAGGTTTTAGAAATTAGTGCATCAGATAAGGATATAGTGAGTACGAAGCCTGAAGAACCTGAAAAAGTAGATGTCATAGAAGAAATTAAACCTGATGTTATAGCAGAAGCTTCGAAAGAAGAAGTTGCACAAGATAAGGCTACAAAAGAAGTAACACAAGAGCAATGGGAAGAGTCTGCAGACGTGCAAAAAGAAATTGAACCAAAAATAGAAACTAGTTCAATTACATTAGAATCATCTATAGAAAAATTTACGGAAACACAAAAAGATACCGGAGCAGAAATAGCTGAAACTAGTCCGATTAAGCCAGAACCGTCAACAGAAAAAATTGTAGAAACACAAGAAGTGACCGAACCAAAAGTAGAAGAGGCTAGTTCGATTAAATTAGAACCGATAGCAGAAAAAAAATCAGAAACGAAAAAAGATACGGAACCAAAAATTACAGAGGCTAGTCCGATTAAGTCAGTATCAACAGACAAAATTGTAAAGGCACAAAAGGATACCGAATCAAAGACTGCACAAACTAGTCCAATTACACCTGAACCACTGAAAAGTAAAACTGTAGTTACGCGAAAAATACCAAAAGAAAAAGCTGCACCAACAGGTCCAGCGCCACCTGAATCACCGAAAGAGACAAAACCAATCAGTCCAAGTGAACCTAAAGTAACGAAAGTTGTAAAAAAAGTAAAGCCTAAAGCAGATACTACAGCAGAAGCCAGTAAAGTCCAACCAAAATTAGAGCAAGTAATAGAAGCACCAAAATCACAAGAGACGCCCAAAGCAGAAGCAGCTACCCCATCAGAAAGTGTGCAAGCAGAACCAGCTGCAGAAGGAAGCGCGGATGTACCAAAATCAGATGCTAAACCGAAAGTCAAAAAAATCAAAAAGGTGAAAAAAGTAGTAAAACCAGCAGAACCGGCAGCTGAATCCACCGAATCACCAGAAACCAGTGCATCTAAAAAGTGAGACTTCGAAATACTAAACATGATGTTAATTTAATTTTGTTTTGTATGCCTTTGGATGTTTCTTATATAATTCATTTTATTATTTAATTTATCTATCACAAAACACATTATAAAAGTATAATGATAATAAATTTCATACAAATACTTTGTATTTCTTTTTTATGATAGGAACATGAAGATAGGTATAACTTTCATATTAGCTCGATATTGATATTTATGCTGATAATCTTCATAGAAGTTTTTTTGAACTTTGTTCAACATGAACTTGATATCATCAACATTCTCTGTCAACAAAGTAGACCAACCTGCTGATTTGCTTTGCAAATGCATGTTTATTCGAAAACCTTGCACAATTTGTCGTTCGTATTAACCAAACACATCATAAACAATATTGACATTAGAAAACTGAGAAGAAAAAACACGATTGCAATTAATAAACCTATGTTTCATTCAAATTCTGCTAATGAACTATCAAAATAAAGGCATCTTGTTCAAATTGAAACACTATCACTAACGTCTAGCTTAAAAGCATCAGTGCAAAATTGGGGTTCATTAAATAACAAGTATTGTTTACACAGAGCTTCGAAACAAATATATTATATTAAAAGAACTGTTTGAAAATTTATCATAAAATAAAGACAATGCGGATAAAACCTGTACAAAACGAACATTCACCTGATATGTCTATGTAAATAAACAAATTTGACAGTGAAAAATAACGATAGAGGACAACAAAGTGAAGAAATTAAAATTCCCCAAAAATAGTTACGTCACAGTCAATAATTTTGATGTACCTAATACATCATAAATTGTGTATAAATATTCACAGATTGTTCATATTTTATTATTATACTATAAGAAAACTATATAAACCAAACAGTTACAGATCCATATAAAAAACTCACCATATTTTCCAAACCGTGATTGGTACTGAAAATAATAATAAAACAACAGAAAAACCTTTCACCCTTGCCTTTCATTCTATTGTTTCATTCATGAAAAAGTGTAAAAATTAAATTTTTTCTATTATTTAAAACATGGTGACTTTATGTAGCTTACAAATAACGGCCATTCGTTTCGCTTTTACAGTCTTACCAGCAATTGATATAACTTCATCAAATTATTACGAGGGTAGCCGTTTATATTTCGGGAACTGGCAACACTAACTGTGTTGCCTCCGATCTGATGATTGCATCATGAAGTTTGTCATTTTTGACAATACATTTACCTTGACAGTTTTATTATCCAGTCGCTATTTATATTTTTGACAGTAACTTGAAAATTTTATGTCGGGGAAAAAATGGAATTCACTTCGCGAACATTTTCGTGCAATTATTATTATGGATTATATCAACAAGAATGCATCGACGAGCTGAATTCTTTATATGGTGATGAAGCACCATCGAAAACTACAGTATATCGTTGGTATAGTGAATTCAAACTTGAACGGCGTTCTTTGGATGATGAATTTCGTGAAGGTCGTCCCACAAATGCTATTGTGTCGGAAAACATTAATGCAGTGTCTGAATTGATAATGCAAGACCGTCATGTGACATACCGTAAGATCGAGTCATCTCTAGGTATTAGTAACACAGCGTGCATAAGATTTTGCATGAACATTTAGCCGTTAAGAATCTATATTCACGTTGTGTACCATATAATTCGACAACCGCTCAAAAAAGGACTCGCGTCGATTGGTGCCAAGAAATGCACAAAAAATATATTTGGCGGTGCTTCAAAGAACATTTATAAAGTCCTCACAGGTGATGAACCTTGGATCTGTACGTACGAGCCCGATAGTAAATAGTAGTCGACTGTGTGAGTATTCCAAGATGAGCCAAAACCAACAAAAGTTGTTCGCGCTCGAAGCACATCAAAACAAATGGTCGCCTGTTTTTTCGGAAAAACCGGTCACGTTGCAACCATGCCTTTAGAGAGTAGTAGAACGGTCAATTCCGAATGGTACACAACTATGTTTGCCAAAAGTTTTTGAAGAAATAAGGAAAACAAACCAAAAAAGACAGGTCATTCTCCACCATGACAATGCGAGCTCTCACAGGTCGGTTCGAACAATTGAATATTTGACCGGGAAAAACATTGAATTGATGAGCCATCTGCCGTACAGCCCCGATCTAGCACTCTGTGATATCTTTTTGTTCCCACACGTGAAGAATAAACTTCGTGGTCAACGGTTTTATACGCCGGAAGAGACAGTTCAGTCATTACAGTTCAGTCATTCAAAGCTCACGTTTTAGAGATATCGCCTTCACAGTGGCAGCAATGCTTTTCGGAGTGGTTTAAACGAAGGCAAAAGTGCATTGATTTTCAAGGAGAATATTTTGAAAAGCAATAAAAGTATTTTCTATAATAAATTTTTTTGTTTGTTTGCTATTCCCGAAATATAAACGGCTATCCTCGTATACAGTTACATTTGAATTTGAATGTTAGAATGACTTAAAATATTTTCTATATTTAACTTTACACAAAATTTGTATTGTATGATACAGCATACAAAGTAAACGTAATTCTAAGCAATAAGCGTTCTTCTTCAATTAAAAACAGAAGTAGCTCAGATGAACCTAATATATTCAAACGTTTGCAAACGAGATGAATTGCGCTTAACAACATAGTATGCTATTCTTTATAGCACCTACTAATCAGTATTCATAATTCGATGATCTGATCATTATGAGTAATGTTGTCAAAATGATACTGTATGTGTTTTTAACGAACTGAGCAACAAAGATATCCTGCACACGAATAATTTCCAAATTTTGCATTTAAAAGCGATTTACAGGTTCATTTTATAAAATGCCCTTAAAAATTAAACTATAAATCTTAAACAAAAGCATTTCTAAGTTAATAATAAAAATTATAGATATTTATTTACAAAAACATTTGTATGTCACTTTCGATAAATATCACAAACTTAAGTGCGGATGGAACCTGGATTAAAGAAAAGGTAAAAATATAAAAATAAAGGTAAACTATTTTATTTTTACAATTTATTATTGTTTAATAGTTAGTAAGCAGAACCTTATGTTTGATAATTTTTGTTATGCGTTTTAGTACCCTAGAAATTAGTAGATTAAGTACAGGCGTGTTTTTTAAGTGTCTGAAAATAAAATCCAAACAAAAGAAAATTTTCAAAAACCAAATTTATTTTCAGATTCTACATACATTTCTCTATTTTTCAACATAGCTGCCAAGTTTGTTTAAACACTTATCAAACCTTACATCTAGATTTTGAATACCCTCTTCATAGAAATTTGCCACCTGCTCCGATAACCAAGAGGTCACGACCGTTTTCACGTCTATGATGTTCGAGATACCGAAAAATATGGAAATCGCTCAGCGCAAGGTCGGGGCTGTAGGGTGGGTGGTCCAAAACTTCCCAGTCAAAAGAGCGCAATAAAGCTCGGATCTAAGCCGCGGTGTGAGGCCTTGCATTGTCATAGAGTAGCAAAATTCCCTCTGTCAGGATGCCGCGTCTTTTGTTTTGAATCGCTTCGGGTAGCATTCGCAGGGTTTAGGCGTAGACTACCACATTTATGGTGGTGGCGGGCGATTCGATAATCTCGAACATTTTAAAAACACAGAACAGACCGTACAGATTACCTACACAGTTGTTCCTAAGTAATGCCGGGATACGACGCAAGCACTCGTTGCGGCGCGCACACCACCTATTAGTGTATATAACAAAACGGCCCCTACTTAAAAAACACGCCTCGTATATTAGGCTGACAAACTAAAATAGACAGGCAACAAATTAAGAGAAAAGAAGATTCTATTTTGAACCACATTCGCTTACGTGGAGAGTTTCCACTCGTTAAGACATAGTAACAATTAAGTTGTTAATTACCTCTTCCGGCATATTATTCCATTCTTCTGTACCGGTCGTCATAAGATCATTTTTGTTATTAGACTTTCGCGGTCTTTTAGCCATTTTTCGTTGGATTATGTGCCACATATTTTCAAAAGGATACATGTGAAGTGATTGCCCTGGCCATAGTAAAATCCTAGTCTCCTGATCCTCTGCAATTATCGTCCGTCCTTTGTGACAAAGCGCACTATCGTCTATGAAAATAGCGTTTTCTTTTGCAAGAATTATGTCATTCAAAAGAGGCGAGGGTCCCTCTGTCTAAATTTCTACGTATTTAACATTAATATTTCTCTCGCACATCACTAGCTGTGATCTTCCGCCATGCCATATATTATCCTACACAATAATGCTAATGTCACCGTATTTCATTATTTAATATAAAAATTTGTCGTCCATTTGTTAGACGAACGTATCCACTCCTAGGTACGACAAATATCATTCAAAAGACAATATCGTCTTTCGTCCGAAAAAATAACAAACCGCCAAAAGTTGGTCCGGCTGTACTTGCATTTCTGTTGTCCAGTCTTTTCTGAAATGTTGTGAAGAGAGATTTTTTCGACACTCTTTTACCCATTTCCATAGTCTAAGCTGTATGGTGGTCCTTTTGTCACTTGCAATTTTTCGATACTTCGCGCACAAGAATCCTTTTATCTGTTTCAAACAGATTTAGAAGATTCGACCTCGAGTTCGCTGTTCTTTTATCACTGCGTTTAAACCAACTGTTAACACGGTTAACAGTGACAGAGGAACTTCTAAAAGTTCGTTTGTTTCGAGTTGCGATGCACGACGTTCACTTTGGCCTACAATGCGTCCACGTGTGAAACCACCTAAATCCGTTCTACCTTGTAATCGTAGCATGGTTGTAATATTATTAACTCAGACTAAACTCACTGTTAATTGACCCTCTTTCTCGGAATTTGAGTCATTAAGAATTTTTAGAATTGTATATGGTGTCTATTTTACTCTGTAACCCTAGTATTAATATTCCATATCTACTGTTTCAAATAAAAAGATTATCCATCATTATTCTCAAAAAAAAGAGTTATACTTAGATGTACTATTAAATAATTATAAATATAATGAATGAAACAAATTTTTACAGAATGTTTTATAGAATCATGAAACATAAGAAGATAAATAAATATACTCCGAACTATTATCTGCATTATAAAAAAAAGCATGAGTTAGTAATATCGGATCAAAAAATTCAATATTTATTAAAGTGAGCAAAAATAAATGTATTTATATGAATAATACTTAAATTGTATATAAAAGGGACGATACCAGGTCTTTTACCACAATATTTGGTCACTAACTCTAATACTACACGGTATGATATATGTACATCCGGCAGTATATTAATTTTAGAATGCAATTGTGTATAAAATAAACTTGTAAAAGTGGTTGCCTATCCTTTACTAATTTATTGTGATAGTTCAATAATTTTTCGAACTGATAAAAAAATAATGAATTTGGTAATGTATTTACAATTTAAGTGCGTGTAAATTTCAAAAATACCTATCTTTTAATAAACGGGGTACGTTTCCTTAATATTGAACCTAGCCAGTAAGGCGATTTATGTATCAAAACAATCACCCTAGGGGTAGGAAATTAATTAAATATTGAGGTGAATTCCTTAAAACTGTTACAGATCATTCTATTTCGTGCAATCTTCTTCACTTGTACTCACCTTTCCCCTCTTTTTAAGATACCTCCACTTTCTCCTCCTTTTTACTTGTATTTTCCCAAATCCTTCTAACGAGTATTACGTTGATGATTCCTTTTTAACATTCTTTAATTGGCATAAAGCCTAGATGTAAGTTTCTGTCTATTATACACTGGAAACATAGTCTCCGATCTGTAAGATAGAAGCGTTCTTGCTTTGTCGGTCAATACATTTATGTATTGGTCGAGAGAGGGAGATATGATATTATTCATTATTTTCTGTATCGAAAGATATGATAATACACTCGGAAGGAATCGTTCATTAATAACACAAATCAACCTGAAGATTCGTGAATTCGATGAAACATATGTAGTTGATAGGGTGTTATTAATAATAGAATGATTCCTTTTTAACATTCTTTAATTGGCATAAAGCCTAGATGTAAGTTTCTGTCTATTATACACTGGAAACATAGTCTCCGATCTGTAAGATAGAAGCGTTCTTGCTTTGTCGGTCAATACATTTATGTATTGGTCGAGAGAGGGAGATATGATATTATTCATTATTTTCTGTATCGAAAGATATGATAATATACTCGGAAGGAATCGTTCATTAATAACACAAATCAACCTGAAGATTCGTGAATTCGATGAAACATATGTAGTTGATAGGGTGTTATTAATAATAGAATGATTCCTTTTTAACATTCTTTAATTGGCATAAAGCCTAGATGTAAGTTTCTGTCTATTATACACTGGAAACATAGTCTCCGATCTGTAAGATAGAAGCGTTCTTGCTTTGTCGGTCAATACATTTATGTATTGGTCGAGAGAGGGAGATATGATATTATTGAGTATTACGTTGCTCATCCTCTAGATGCTTTTTGTTCAACAAATTTTTCAATAGAGTCCATTTCACGTTCATGTCTTATTTGTTAGTTTCTAATAATCTTTACAGTTTACTTTTTGCACTCTCCTCAAAGATTCCAATTCGGTGGCTTCAATCTTACTTGTTTAACGTTTAGACAGCACCCATTTTATAAAATTTCATATTCATCCGATTAGTTATTTCTTTTATATGTATTAATCTAATACATACATATATAATAATTAATACATGTTAGATTTTGTCTTCCCTAACCTGCTATTGTACTTTACTTCTTGTTTTCTTCAATCACACTTCCCAAGTATTGGAAATTGTTAATCTACTCTATTAATTCATTTCTTGTTCATTTTTATATTATTCTAGGCTGATCTAGTGACGCGCATATCACTGTTAAACTTAATTTTATCACTTGCGACGGTTTAAAATAGCAGTGATTAGAAATGAACATACAAATACTAAAATGTAATAAACAGCATTTTCAAATAGTAAGTTTCTGTGACTTTCAGTATGAATTAAGCTGCAAAAATGATAAATCGATGAGTTGAATATGTTTATAATAAGTCATATTCGTTATAATAAAGCGTTGATGTAACAAATTTTATTCTAGCTCTGAATCTCTGAGGCATCAAATTCCAAAAACAGCTGTCACTAACAAAAACGTTATACAAAGGGTACTAGGAAAGTTTTGTAATATGACGCAATGATTTGTAGGAAGCTGCTTGTTGCTGTATATTGAGACGTGTTCATAAGTGAATAGTAGCCGCCGCGCCATGTCGATGGACTCAGTTATTCATTAGCAGTGAGAGTGTAAAGTGCTTGCGATGGCATTGTGGTCACGAAATGAGATAAGGGCAGTTTTGCGTTATAATTTCGTGCGTGGTTTAAACATAGACCAGTGCTTCGAAGAAGTGACTCTTGCACTAGGTGATGTTTGTCTACATCGCACAACGATATTCAGATGGTATAGAGAATTCCAAAGGGGAAATTGTGGAGGATGCTGAGAGGCCGAGAAGGCCACGAACGTCAGTTACGGAGGAAAACGTTACCACTGTGAGGAAAATGCTTGGCGAGGACAGGCGAGTGACCTACCAACAGATAGAGGGTACTTCAGGCTTAAATGCACCAGCAATTCGCTCGATTCTGCATGATCATTTGTACGTGAAGAAACTTTGTTCTCTCTGGATGCCGCATCGACTGACTGAAGAGCAAATGACACGACGTGCGGCTTGGTGCCGGGAGATGCTAAAAAGTTTAATAAGGGACAACCTCGGTATGTGAACAACATCGTGACAGGTGACGAGACTTGGATGTACTATTACGATGTGCCGACCAAAACTCAAAGTTTGGGTCTTTGATGGTGAGGACATACCCGTAATTGTCAGAAAATCCAGATCTGTAAAGAAGAAAATGATAGCTGTATTTTTCAAATCGACTGGAATTGTGGAACTCGTTGTTTTGGACACACAGAAGACAGTCACAGCTAAGTGGTATACTAAATAGTGCCTGCCTAAAGTCATTGGATCTATGAAGAATCTGCGACCAAAGTCAAGAATGGACGCCTGGTCCCTCTATCATAATAATGCTCCAGCTCACTGCGCCAAAGCCTGCACCACGACAGAATTGAAACTTCTCGAGCACACACGCTACAGTCCAGATCTTACTCTCTGTGACTTTGCACTATTCCCGCATGTGAAAAGGAAGCTAAAAGGGAGGCGGTTTTCCAGCGATGAGGACAACGAGTATGTTCTACTCCCTAGTGAAACTTGGCAGAACTGATTTAAAGATTGGTTTCGGAGGATGGAGAGGTGTATTGAGTGTAGAGGAAATTACTTTGAAAAAATTAAATACACAAAGCTGTATTGCAAAACTTTCCTAGTACCCTTTGTAGTGATCGCAACATGTTAGAGCAAGTTCTATATGTTACTGTTCATCCTATTTAAGCAAATGATGTGAAAGTGATAAAACACCATCTTTCGCGATTATTTATTTGTACCAAAGCTAGAATATGTGCTCACTGAATGCTCTTCAACAACAATGATAAATTGATGAATTAAATATGTTTATAATAAGTTGTATTCATTAATTATAGTAAAGCGTTGATGTAATGAAGTCTATTCTAACTCTGAATCATTGAAGAATCAAATTCCAAAAACAGCTGTCACTGACAAAAACGTTACAGTAACTGCAACATGTTAGAGTAAGTTCCCTATATTCCTGTTCATCCTATTTAAGCAAATGATGTGAAAGTGATAAAACACCATCTTTCGTGATCATTTTATTTGCACGAAAGCTACAATGTGCTTCAACTTAACACCAATTCAAAATCAGATTGTATCAATTGATACAACACCATTCTCGCACGCTTTGCTCATGGAATCATTCACTTCACTTCACTTTCACGCACACTTAGTTGTAGTAAACGATGAACTTGGATCTATTCATATTCGCAGACAACGTCTTAAAAAGGTAACCACTAATTTCTAACACTGGATATGTTACTATTATAGTCCTACTTATATTATGGTGCGTATGTAATAATAATTCAAAAGAATACTACATGCTACATCACGGCAATATTCACCTAGTTATTTAAACGACCAAAACAATGAATCGATTGTTGATCCTCTATGTACATATATTTCTAACGATTTTATTTTCCGACCCGTTAAAGATAAGTTACAGGGAATGCGTTTTATTTTAACCAACGAAGTGGTCGATGCTTTCATAAGAAGTAAATAGCTTACCTCCAGAAACATAGAAGAAATATTTCAAAAACTATTTTTTTAAATGTAAACATATATTTATTGTGACAGAAAAAATGCAATATTTTACTATAGTAAGCTCAACTTTAGAAATGATAACATTATTGGATTTTCTATTCTAGATTAAAAAAAAACTCTAGATTAGTTGAGTATACAGAATCCAGCAAAAAATATTATATCTTATTCCTTTAACGAAAACTAAACCAAGAAGCAACTATACCAATATTTTTTTATAATCTGATTGTTTGCAAAATGCTAGCAAAATATTGTGTGCTTCGCAATGAAAAATCTATTAGATTAAATTTAACTATCATGGAACGCCTTTTTTTAAAGTAAATAATGTATTTATATTTTCAACAACAAAAAGTACATTTATCTAATACCAGAATTCGAATAGGACGAAAGAAACAAATATTACAAGGTAAGTAATATTTATATAATTAATGAAATAATTCACTGCCGAACAAAGCATTGACTACGACGCCGTTTCGCCCAACTCCAGAGCTCACCAATTAATCTGGCTTTGTCGGCAGTTCTACGTACCTGATGGAGTGTTTCGTCGGAACGATAATATAAAGTAAAGAGCATTATATGTTCATCTCTCAGGTAGAAGTAAAAGCACTCATATCACTTTAAAAAGCAAAGAAAAAATACTTCACTACCATCGTAATCAATATTTTGTTCGGTAGTGAATTATTTCATTAATTATGCTGTAATAGGCATTGGCTATTTATATGCACAACGTCACCTTTTATATAACCAACAGATGTTCCGTTATTTGCTTTTTAAAGTGATATCAGTGCTTTTACTTCTATCTGAGAGATGGACATATAGTTCTCTCATTACTTTGTATTATCGTTTCGATAATATTACCTATCAAATATGTATAACTGCCAACAAAGCCAAATTACTTTATGACCTCTATAGTTAAGTACCTAATTTAAATATTATCAGTCGACTAATAGGGAGTTTGCAAAATTATTTATACGGGAGCACCAAAAGAAAGTACCCACTAATTATTAACTAAAGATAAGAGAAACGTGTACAACGCATCTAACATGTATAACTCACAAATAATATTATCTCGAAATTTAACGATCAAATCACAGAACAATTCGAGAAAGTGTTCGCGATGCGTCCAGCAGTTGTATATAAGTAAACGAGACCGTGAGTGAAACACCATTAAAAGAGCGGTCACATTTGTCTGCACAACAGATTCGTAACAAATATTTACTGTGATGACCGCTCCGCTTAGTTCTATATTGGTACATAGGCAGGCACTTACTACATCGGATCCTATCTCGCCGCACCGATTAAAATTAACTACTCTAATCATGACTGAAAGTGACATATATACTTGCAGAACAATATTAGTAATCAGTGTTTATTAAAAGATATATGTAGCGTTTTCAGATTATTTATTACCAGTTGATAATGTTGTTTCTGTTATTTTTACGTTTAATTTTACTGTTGCTAAAGAATTATTCCGGTAAATACTATTATATATTTAAATATACTGCTCAATATTATTGAATGTGATATATGTACGCAGGTTGGTTTAAGAGTTTTGACTACTTCCTATAAGGTGACGCTGTCGGAAATATTTTTGTCGCATTCTCTAAGATCTTTTAGTCTGAATAGTATTTACGGATTGCTATCATATGCTGTTGACCCTTTTTAGTAATTTTTTAAAAAAACTGTGTTTTGTGAAAAATGAAATTAACGCGTGAAAATTTTCAAGCCACGATTTTCTACGAATTTAGAGTGTTCGCAAAAAATCAAACGATTGTTTGACGATGAAACACCAAGCTTGACGACTGTTGAACGGTGGTACAACAGATTCCAGCGTGGACGTGTTTCGCTCAAAGACGAGCATCGTGAGGGACGGCCTGCCACTGCAGTCACTCCAGAAAATATCGACGCCGTGTACAACATGATAAAGACAGACAACCACTGCACATACAAATATACAATATTTGGGCATTATTGGATATAAGTATGACTCAAATCAGAACCGTCCTGCATGATCATCTTGCCGTCAGAAAGCTTTGTGCTCGACGAATATCACACAATTTAACGGAAGCTCAAAAAAAAGCGCGTATGAGTTGGTGCAAAAAATGCTTAAAAAATTCATCTGAGGTCGGGCAAAGTCAGTGTATGACATCGTTACAGGTGACAAAACTTAGATTTATTGTTACGGACAAGAAAGAAAGCGACAATGGGTCTTCGAAGACGAGGAGAAACTCAGGAAAATGAGACGCGGACGAAGCTCTGGCAAGAAAATGGTGGCTCCTTTTTTCGGACGCACCGGTCATCTTGCTATTATTCTGCTAGAGGATTGTCGTACAATCATTGCTGAATGGTATACAATCACTTGTTTGCCAACTGTGTTTCAAAAAGTGAGCGAGAAACGATAAAGAGATCGAATCATTCTGCACCAAGACAATGCGCCATCACACAACACATCTCAAACAACAGTTTTCAGCCGCTTCACGAACGGAATTGATGACTCATCTGCCTTATAGTCCAGGCCTGGTACCTTGAGACTTCTTTTTATGCCCATGTAAAAAAGAGAACATGCGTGGATTGAAATTTAATACCCCGGAAGCGACTGTGGAAGAATAGTGGGCCTAATGTTTTGAGAACTAGTTCCACCGGATGCAGAAATGCATAGATCACAAAGGCGAATATTTCGAAGAACAATTAAAAAAAAAATTGGTTAAAATAATTGATTTTTTCTGTATCATCCGCAAAATTTTTAAAGCAACCTACGTATTTAACAAATTGAATTTTCTAATAATCAAGTAGGTTAATTGCCAATTGCTAAAGAGATCTTGTGTTTTAACCTATTAAAATCTTTGTCACTGATATATAAAAAAAAATCGGTGATCTTGGTATGACTAGATCCCTCTAAAAATTCCTGCGGTAACAGTCGTGGTACAACACTTTCAATTTTTTTTTTTGATCAGACAAAGATCTGGATACCACGAAGTAACTTTACAATATTCCATGAAACTTAACTAGACAAACCTATGCTGATTAATTTGTTTTTTTTAAATTTAAAGTTACACACACATAGGTGTTCTTTATATCCATAAACATAGACCCCATACATTTTTATATGGAAGCAATAATAGAATCTCTGCAATGAATTCTGTTAAAGCATCGATAGTATTGTACTACAGGTTTACACCAATAATTTATAATAAAACTTTAAATATTAATTTTATGCTATTTACAAAGAAACTCATTTTAAACAAAGTGAATGCGTCTTTATAAATGTATAAAATCAGCAGCCAAAAAACAGTCATCACCTATGGAAATATCTCCAAAATACGGGAGGATTTTTTTTTAATTGTAAGGAACTTCAAAATTATGAGAGAGTAATCAAAGGAGGTAGGTAGCACTACATTGTTAAAAGTAAAAAAATAAGGCCGATTACTTTTTATACGTACTGAATTTAGTAACAATGTTTGAATAGGAATTATTGCTAATATTATGAAGTTAATTCAAAAACGTCAAGGAAACCGTAATAATATCGAAGAAACTCTTTCCCTTGCAAGTTTACCTCTTAAGCAAAATTTTGACATAGCCTTAACCTGAATTCGTATAACCAAAATTATAATAAATGAAAGTCAATCAATGACTAAGCAGCAAAACTGAAATAAAATTGGTTAGTGATTTACTAAATTTATTAACACTGGTAGTAAGATTTATAACTATTTACTGCAACCTAAGAAAATATATTCATAATAAAATTTTATACAAAGAAAATTAGAATTAAACAATAAAAAAGTAATTTAATCATAATATAGTATCGTAATTATCAATATTTTTTTCGAAATGATATAGCAACGTTCAAATACAATATATCCACAAAAAACGATTTTAAGTGAATTTTAACGGATGAAAAAGATAAAAATTTAACAATACGAAAATAGAACATAAAGGATAAATAAGGAATATCTAAGTTTAATTTCTCTCTGACCAATCCACTGAAAACAATGTTTCTGCGGTTTATCTGGACATTATTTACGCTGATTAATCTCATATTCATTAATTTACACCTGTAATAAGGCGATCTACAAAAGATTATACAATGATACGTAGCTCATTCTCTCTAACGCACATATTCAGCTTCGAAACGTAATCAAGCTTCTTAATAATCAATAAACCGTAAATATATTACAAAATAAACTATCTGAGACTTTTTTAATTGTTACTAGTGTATGTCTTCAATAACGTGTCTGAAATATGGCTCGATAAACTGAAATCAAATTCAGCTCGCCTAAATTTTACCAACTACGAGGGTAGCCGCTTATATTTCCGGAACTGGCAACACTGTCACTGTTGCCTCCGATCTGATGATTACGTCGTGAAGTTTGTCATTTTTGACAATATATTTACCTTGACAGTTTTATTATCCGGTCGCTATTTCTATTGTTGATAGTAACTTGAAAATTTTATGTCAACGAAAAAATGGAATTAACTCACAAACATTTTCGTGCAATTATTTTTCATAACATTCGGCGCGAATTATTTCAACAAGAATGCATCGACGAGCTGATTTCTTTCTATGGTGATGAAGCACCATCGAAAACTACAGTATATCATTGGTATAGAGAATTCAAACTTGGACGGCGTTCTTTGGACGATGAATTTCATGAAGGTCGTCCCACAAATGTTGTGTCGGAAAACGTTAATGCAGTGTCTGAATTGATAACGCAAGACCGTCATGTGGCATACCATGAGATCGAGGCATCTCTAGGTATTAGTAACACCAGCGTGCATAAGATCCTACATGAACATTTAGCCGTTAAGAAGCCGTGTTCACGTTGGGTACCACATAATTTGACAACCGCTCAAAAAAGGACTCGCGTCGATTGCTGCCGAGAAATGCACAAAAATACAATGGCGGTGCTTCAAAGAACATTTATAAAGTCGTCAAAGGTGATAAATCTTGGATCTATACGTATGAGCCCGATAGTAAACAGCAGTCGACTGTGTGGGTATTCCAAGATGAGCCAAAACCAACAAGAGTTGTTCGCTTTCAAATCACATTAAAATAAAGGGTCGCCTGTTATTTCGGAAAACCCGGTCACGTTGCAACCGTGCCTTTAGAAAGTTGTAGAACGGTCAATTCTGAATGGTACACAACTATTTGTTTGCCAAGAGTTTTTGTAGAAATAAAGAAAACAAACCAAAAACGACATATCATTCACCACCATAACAATGCGACCTCTCACAGGTCGGCTCAAACAATTGAATATTTGACTGGGCAAAACATTGAATTGATGAGCCAACCGCCGTACAGCCCTGATCTAGCACCCTGTGATTTCTTTTTGTTCCCACTCGTGAAGAATAATCTTCGTAGTCAACGATTTTCTACGCCGGAAGAGGCAGTTGAGGCATTCACAACTCATATTTTGGAGATACCGCCTTCACAGTGGCAGTAACGCTTATCGGATTGGTTTAAACGATTGCAAAAGTTCACTGATTTTCAAGGAGAAAATTTTGAAAAGCGATAAAACTATTTTCGATAATAAAAATTTTTTTTTTGCCGAAATATAAACGGCTACCCTCGTATTATCTTTAGTATCTCCAAAATTACATAGAACAAGACGTGATAGTATCGTATTAAGACTTTCACAATGATTCAATACGAAGTATGTCCATAGAGATGAACCGATATGCAGAGTACATAATAGAAAAGAGAACACTATGTGAGGAAATATTTCCAATTTTGGGATTATAATCCTGATGACCTCTAGACTAATAACAATCTGTTAAACGACAGTAAAACTGATAAAGTATTTCAAGCTGTCTAGTCAGTAAGTACAGTAGGTAGCACAAAAAGGTTTACGATGTACATGAAAATATATCTGGCTGAATTCATGTACGATGTTCTTTGTAACTTGTTATGTAAATAAAACTTTGGCATTCGGAGCATGTCTAATCCATAACATAGTACAAAAACATATTATTTTTCAAAGGTAGAAGTAGTAATGCACGTAATATACGAATCTGTTCTTTGATTTTATTTGTTCCTTGTATATACATATAATCTATAACAATATAGTTCCTTTATAATTATATAGAATTTCGAATTAATTTATAAGATAACTATTCTGATAATACAACTTCATGAATAATGTATATATAAATATATTGTGAAATGTAATGTTCTAATTGTTTAGATCTGAATTTTATATTAATAATAATATTAATGTTGCAGTTGATCTATTATGATGATGACTGACATACAAAATTTTGCATCAAGTCATCACATTATCTTAGGCTTTTAAATTAGTAGAATAATTTTGACTATTACTAATATAAATTTAATAAGTTCATTGTGAATTTCATCAAGCATTCTAAACTGATATTAACTTAAAAAAATCAAAAGGTATATCGCTGAAACTTTTACTTAAAATATTAAATCTCAGAATTAAAATTACGTTAACAAAATTAAATATTTTATAGAAAATAGTACGCAAAATGCAATGTGAAAGTTCGTTGCGGAGTGAAGTTAATATATCCATTTTTTTGTAATACCAAAACTGCAAGAGGTCACCATTATTAATTTCTTTTTATGAAACATACAAGAGATCTCTTTTTAGTTTGATATCGTTACTATTCGACTTAAAACATAGAGCAACAATTGTAATTTAGATCGTAAACCTTTTTGTGGTAATGATTGTATATAATTCATTATGATGTACTTTTTTCAATAGCGATTTTTTGACATATAAAAGTGGGTCGCGCTATTTTAGTCAAGTATTGTGTGACATTTTATTATGGAAAGGCTCAGCCCGGCACAGCGTCTACAAATTATTCAGGTGTTTCATGGGCTAAGAGTAACTTATGGTCTATGTAATTAACCTACCGAACGCACAATTCTCTATACCATAGAAAAATTTGAAACGCTATATTCATTATTGGATAATACGCCACTAAATAGACCACATCAAGCACGTAGTGAAGAAAATATATCGATAGTAGCCAAGAGTGTACACGATAGCCGTGAAGAATCCATTCGACGTAGATCTCAACAGCTTGGCTTGTCGTATACCACAACTTGGGGTATTTTACGTAAGGATCTTGGTTTAAAAGCATACAAAATTCAACACGTTCAAGAATTGAAAGCAGCCGACGTCTTTGGGCTCTTGAGAAAGTTGAAGAAGATCCACTGTTTTCCGCCAAAATTTTGTTCAGCGATGAGGCCTCTTTCTGGCTTAATGGCTACATCAATAAGCACAATTACAGTATTTGGAATGAAGAGCAACTCGAAGAAGTTGAAGAGCTGCCATTACATCCAGACAAAACCACGGTTTAGTGTGCTTTATGGGAAAGTGGAATCATCGGTCTATATTTCTTCAAAAATGAAGACAGCCGCAACGTAACTGTGAATAGCGCCCGTTATCACGCTATGATAACAGACTACTTGCTGTCTAAAATAGAAGCCCGTCAGTTCGACATTTGGTTCCAACAAGACAGCGCTACTTGTCACACAGCCCGTGAAAGCATGGCGCCTAGATCATGTCATATCACACTTTTGCCTTTGGGACTACGTAAACTCTAAAGTCTACATGGATAAGTCAGCTACGATTGAGCAATTGGAAGTCGACATTACTCGCGTTATTCGCCAAATACCACTAGAAATGCTCGCACGCGTCATAGAAAAATGGAACTGATTGTTAGGTGCAGTTACGGCCAGCATTTGAAGGAAATAATTTTTAAAAAATAAATGCCAAGAATGTTTCTTTTATATGATAATAAAGAATACCCGATAAAATTGAAGTTTTTATTTTTTTTATTTTTAAAAAAGTGCCTCCAAATGAATCAGCCTATATATATATATATATATATATATATATATATATATATATATATATATATATATATATATATATCAAATAAAATCATTAAAGCAATAGTATTATTAAATCTGTTTGTTATTTTTAAAGTTGTGGTGAGTAATTTCCTAAGCGAACGATAAGATACAGCAATCACTTGACTGTTTTGGCTAGTAAATTATTTGGGCGCCACATAACCGTTAAAGAGAACACATCTTATATCAAGAAGAACAAAATTAATAGACCATATAATATATGAATTAAAAATGAAAAAAATTAAAATGACATATGATTATCATACACAATTTGAACACGTTAACATGTTTGTCCAATTATTTTGCTATTAATATTTATTAAGATACATATTGCAGTATGTATGTGTATTTAAAAATTATTTTATACTTTCTTTACTGCTCCCTTTTTTTCAGTAGTACAGTATTGTTTGTGAACTATAGTCCCGTCGAGAAGGTAAATCAATAAATATGATGCGCAAGGCAACGTTCTTCAGTATATTCAAGCGCACTAGCTTGATTGTGGTATACAATAGTAATTTAACATAACCTACCGAAAGAGTTGTCTTTTACGAAGTGCAGTATTATAAAACGATAAGATGTGGGGGAGGGGAATATAAAAAAGTGTAAGTTAGAAATTTTTAAAAAATCTAAATTTTTCCTGAAAAAAAGGGATTGGGATTATGGAATTTTACACGGGAAAAATGTAATTTTACATAAAATATTTGTTTAATTTAATTACATTTACACGCTCATATATATATGTATATATATATATATATATATATATATATATATATATATATAGTGTGTGAATGTGTATGTATGTATGTATGTTTTGTGTGTGTATGTGTGTATAGAGTGACCTACATTGCAGTACTTAGCTGGACGACATTGCAAAAAGGGGGGAAATGATGCGCGAGTTTTGCTACCCTAAAATGGATTTAGACAACTTGGGGTGTGTACTACAACATCGCTAATAGTGAAATACTCGAAAGAATGCACTATTGAATGGATTCGTGCGTGTTAGTACTAATTTTAACGCGGTCGTACGCGTTTAACGTATTGAAATTAACTTAAAATGCTAGTGAACCGATATTTTTAAACGAATTATCGCCGGATAAACACGAAACGAAAAAAAGTAGTAAAGAATATAATTGAACGTGCTAGCATGTTGAAATAATAAGTGTTACGTTTCATTTCGTTTTATTTTATTTTTAATTCTTCCCAAAAATTAATAATAATCGAGTGAACGAAAACATATCATGTTCGGGATTTTGGGCTGTTTATTTGTAACTAGGGACCAATCTCCCGGACTTATTCTCTTCCTATGGATATTATCGACTCTTTTTTCGACTGTCGTCTTAGAGCAAGACGAAGATATACCACATAATGAGTAAGAATTCTTTCTAGTTTATTTGAAGCATGGTAGGATTGCAAAAATATTTGTAAATTTTAAGGAGAGATAGTCTTACTATATTCTAGGCGAAAAACTAAGAAAATTATTGTTGTAGAGCCAAGAACTACTACTAATTTCTTTTACTTAGTTTTGTAAAGTTAATCAAAAAACGTCTTGGCACAAAACTATATCTCTCCTTCTTATGTATTTATATCAGACTAGATTAATTGATGCCAATATATGTATATATATATATATATACACATATATGCATATGTAATTGACATTTGCCTAAAATCGCAAGCATTTATTAAAGGCAATAAAGTACATAGGCTTTGTACGCCTGTAAAGTATTCATTTTTGTAATAAATTGCCGTAGTCCAAAAGAGATACATTGGTACATTATAACGTAACCAATATGTTATAACAGAGGTAGGTACCTACTACTTACTAACTTTATTGATCCATTTCTAGTAGGCTATCAAATAGCCTACGAAAATTAAAATGCTTTAAATTATATCTTTATTTTATTATAGTAAAATATGTATCCAAAAAAAGTCTGCATTAATAGCTTCAATACCTTTTAGATTTCGTTACGATTTAAATATATTTTTTAATATTTATGTTTTCATGTAATCTTAGATAAGCAAAATTTTATGCTTCCGACTAACGTAATTTCTTAATATTTTTATGTTTTAAGTTATTTTTATTAAATTATATTATTATTTTATATGTAAATGTGAAATTAAGATAATATTTTCCAAAAGGTTCTTACCAATGTATAATAAAATTTATTTGAAAACCCAATTTAGTACATCTGCATATATGAATCTACGATTTCACAGCACGTTTTATTTTTTATCTTTAAAAATAATCTTCAGAAAAACGGTACCTTATATTCCCAGCAAATTATTAAATCCTAAAATTGAAAAAAAAATTTAATCAACTAAAAAAAAGACGGACAAATTTTGAAAACTCCGTTTTAAAGTAGATTAATAAAACACCGCGCAAAAACTTTTTTTTTATATTTATATAAGAACTATTATCGCGAATTTCATTAGCCACATTACTAGGGCTCTAAAATAAATACCGAGAATATTTAAAGCACGTCTCGTAGCCTAGACAATAGAGACTACGAGACCGATCCATCTTCTGAAATGGTATTACTCAACCACCTGATGATACCACATCCTTTGACAAATTTCCAACCATCGATTATTTCAAATTGAGAAAGCTGTTTCGAATTAAAAAAATCTTAAAATTTCGACTTCTGGTAAATTTTTTCTGAAAAAAAATATTTTGGACCTATGTGCAAATACATGATAACACGATGCGGATGGTGAATCAATTCCATCTCTATCACATTGGCAAATTGAACTTAGTACACTATTTAAATTATTTACAAAATAATGAGCTGAAAAAAAATATTTTGGACTTATGTGCAAATACATGATAACACGATGCGGATGGTGAATCAATTCCATCTCTATCACATTGGCAAATTGAACTTAGTACACTATTTAAATTATTTCCAATATAATGAGCGACAAAAAACATCGTTATTAAATAATATATTTATTTTAATGAAAAAAAAATCTTTTCTATATTTTAGAATAAGGTTTTATAGCAGGTATTTATTCAAAAAGTTTTTACTATACACTGTCAAAGTTTATTTCACATAGTTAACTCTTCAATAATTTTGTTTAATATTTCTTTTAAAGAATTATTATATTTAACAGTTTAACAATATGTCTCAACATTTTTTTTATATTAGTAGAATATTTAAACTTAAACAAATTAAAAAAAAAACTTAAAAAGTTAAACTAATCGACTAGGGATATAAATTTTAGTAAGTTACAAAGTATGTAATAAAACAAAAAATATACGAAAACAATTATAAAATATGGAAATAGAAATAAGCATAGATAATTTGAATTTTTCATCATTTTACTTTTTACAAATATTTCACACTTCTATTTTTCTTATTTTTTCAGGGTGAAAAACTGGGCGTTAAAATTTGGTGTTGATTTGTGGGAGTATGGTAGGCAATTGACTAGAATGAACGAATTACAAAGGGTAAGTGAAAATCAAAATATTTTCGTCTAATATTTAACCAACACTAACCTAGATCGTTAAAACAGTCGGTATAGATGTTTAGATTTATTTATCGCCAGTGCTGCACAAGCAACAGGGCGTGTCAATATGTTACGAACAACACTAAAATATTAAACAATATTAAATATACAAAAGGAACTGTACAAAAATAATTCCTAACAAGAAACTACACATTATTGACAATAAGAAACTCAAAATAATAGAGCTGCTGCGACTGATAATCGACTCCGGCCCCCACAGTTCGGAAGCCAGATGCATTTATGTATGTAAGGAAAAAGGTACTAAAGTGTAATAGCACCTGTCTATCAGTAGAGCTCTAATCCGTTTTTTGAATGTATGCTAATATTTCTGAAAGATAACGATAACTTGTTATACAGTCCAATCTGGATTCTATTTCTCCCAGTTTTCGAAAGTCTTAAGAGTTAACCATCTAATTGATTCTTATTTCTAGTGTTATGACCGTGAATATCACTACAAGTCCTGAAGTCCCCTATATACTTGTGCATGTTGAATAAAATGACATAATTCTGCTGCTTATGAAATGCTGCCTGCAATGATCATTATAACATATTTCAATTTTTTTTTCTTGTGAAGCAAATATTGGGTCTGGGAAAAAGTTCGTGGCGTTTTTCCCGATAAATGGCATTGGTTGCCGATAACTAAAGAACAACAAGTCACAGCGACACCACCGACGGCTCGTTTTTTAGATGACCTTCCGAACGTTAGTTTGAGCGTAGAAACATTGTAATCGGTGCAGTGGTTGGAAAATTATTCGCACTTGAAAATGGAGAAGAATAATGAGAAATTTCGCTATATTCTGCAATATTATTATGATAAGGGGAAGAACGCTGCGCAGGCTTGTGATAAAATTTGTGCTGTGTACGGTGAAGGTACTTTATCGAAATTTGTTGCGCGGAAATGGTTCGCTCGCTTTCGTTCTGGAAATTTCAATGTGAAAGATGAGTCACGCTCCGGTCGTCTAATCACTGAAAAATCTGATGAAATTCTTGAAAAAGTCCAACAAGATAAGCATATCAGCAGTGTCGATATTGGCATGGAGCTAGGCATTGACCACAAAACTGTTTTGAACCATTTACACAAAGCTGGTTACAAAAAAAAGCTTGACGTATGGGTTTCTCATGAGTTGAGCGTGAAAAACATGATGGACCGAATTAACATCTGCGATGCGCTGCTGAAACGGAATGAAATCGAGCCGTTTCTGAAACGTTTAATAACCGGAGATGAAAAATGGATTACGTACGATAATCGGAAGCGTAAAAGATCGTGGATAAAGGATGGTGAGCCGTCACAAGCGTTCGCTAAGCCAACATTGACGCCAAAAAAAGTGATGCTGTGTGTATGGTGGGACTGGAGGGGAATCGTCCACTACGAGCTACTTCCAACTGGTCAGACGATTGATTCTCAACTCTACTGTGCACAACTAGAGAGATTACGCCAGGCGATTGAAAGAAAACGGCCCGAATTGATTAATAGGAAAGGTGTTGTCTTCCATCATGACAACGCCCGACCACACACTTCTTTGATGACCCGTCAAAAATTGAGAGAGTTTGGTTGGGAAGTTTTGATGCACCCACCTTACAGTCCGGATATAGCACCCTCTGACTATCATCTGTTTCGATCTCTGCAGAACTCTCTCAATGGAATTAAGTTGGTTTCAAAAGAAGCCTGTGAAAACTACTTGATTCAGTTTTTCGACCAGAAACCACAGAAGTTTTTCACCGATGGGATCATGGATCTACCAAAAAAATGGCGAAACATTGTCGATAATAATGGAGCATATTCGGTTTAAATGAATTCGTCCACGCGCCATGCGGGGACCAGTTGAATTTTACTGAAAAAACGCCACGAACTTTTTCCCAGACCCAATAGATCCTATTAGCTTCTACAGTATTTCTTCAAATTAAAATAACATAGGATATGCGTGAGTGAAAAAGTGAATGGTAAGCCATGGTAGCCAGTCCAACTCAAGGCATAACTGCGAGGTAATTCTGTAGACAGCTTGTCGATGTGATACTTCCAATCCAATTCAAGATCCAAAAGAATAC
Source organism: Dermolepida albohirtum (assembly GCA_031893035.1). Lineage (NCBI taxonomy): Eukaryota > Metazoa > Arthropoda > Insecta > Coleoptera > Scarabaeidae > Dermolepida > Dermolepida albohirtum. The sequence goes on from JAVIWB010005445.1 coordinate 61,872, forward strand.
CCAAGAAACTAACATTCACCAAGCCATTATTAATAAACCTATTCTCAAAACAATGTAACGTGTCCTAGTAACACTCAGGATCAATTTATTTGCAGCAAATCAGGTGTTTGATTGCCGTTGTACATCGGTAACAGTATCGACATTACTTTCTTAATTATTTCTCCCCAGAAAAGTTGTATTATCCGCAAAAAATATAGTTCTGATACCAATAACAGGGTAAATCGTTTGTATAGATTACAAACAACAAGGGTTCCAAAATGAATCCTTGGAGAGCGCCCGTAACCTTTCCCACTCACAGACGAACCGCATGCTATCTGTCAAACTTTTCGACTATCTCCTGAGCTACGAGATGTGAAATAATTATTGGATCTGGTGCAATATGTCTCAAAAATGGACAAGGGAAATTTAAATCTATACAAAGACATTAAGAAAGATTGTAATGCTTTTCTCTTAAAAACAAGATAGGAATTTCATCTTGATAGATTACAAAATTCTACATTCTTACACATTTTAGAAAGACAAGACCTTTAGCGTGAACTTATCGCCAGACAATTTCAATCACTACTTTACGAATGTTGCTAACGAACTCTATAAAGGTCTTGATCCCGTGTCTGTTTCTTCTCACGGATTATTAAGCAATATTTAAGGTTCTATTCTTTAATAATAAGAGCTCTTTCTTCTTTGTTTCGGTCAATGAATATGAGATAGTTGAAGTGATGAAGACTTTAAAGCCCAAAACCTGTAAAGATGTATATGGGTTGACTGTTGTACTGCTGAAGGGTATTATTGATTGCACGGCGCCAGTTACTTCTCATGTAATTAATGGATTCTTTGTTGCAGACATCTAATTATTATCCAATTGCAATTATTCCAGCGATTGCAAAAATGTTTGAAAAATTATTATTTACTAAATTCGTGAATTACTTTAACAAGCACAATTTCTTGTCTATCGAGAAACTCGATTACTAACCAGGTTTGTCAGCCGTGCTCTAACTGGTGTAATTTGTGGATGACGCTTTTGAGAATCGTTATTTTGATAACGGTTTTTTTTTTGTGATCTTTGAAAAGCATTTAATTGCGTGTCGCATGAATTACTTCTACAAAAATTTGAGTACTATGATTGTCGTCGGAATGCGTTGAGGCTTCTAGAGTCATTCTTCCTCAGATTGGAGTTTGAAAAAATTACTCGGGCATTCATTCACAATGTATTACTGATATCATTTTGTCATAATTAGATTACTTTAAAAACAACAATTACAAAAAAAGTCTTTTGAAATTATACGTTAGTAGTATGCAGTAATTCTTAGCCTGTAGTGTACACTGGTTAAGAATTACAGCATTCTCTTAATATAATATTATAACTTTTATCGTTATTACTAAAAAATCGAATCATAACATTTTGTGTTCAATACAAAGGGTACTAGGAAAGTTTTGCAATACAGCTTTGTTTATTTAATTTTTTCAAAGTAATTTCCTCTACACTCAATACACCTCTCCATCCTAAGAAACCAATCTTTAAACCAGTTGTGCCAAGTTTCACTAGAGAGTAAAGCACACTCGTTGTCCCAAGCCCGCAGAAGGTACTCATCATTGGAAAATCGTCTCTCTTTTAGCTTCACTTTCACATGCGCGAACAGTGCAAAGTCGCAGGGAGCAAGATCTGGACTATAGGGAGGGTGCTCGAGAAGTTTCAATCCTGTCGTGGTAAAATATTCGGTACAGACTTTGGCGCGGTGAGCTGGAGCATTATCGCGATGGAAGAACCAGGTGTCCATTCTTGATTTTGGCCACAGGTTCTTCATAGATCCAATGACTTTAGGTAGGCACTGTTCAGTATACCACTTAGCTGTGGCTATCTTCTGTGTGTCCAAAACGACGCGTTCCACAATTCCATTCGGTTTGAAAAATACACATTTTCTTCTTTACAGATCGGGATTTTCTGACAACTACGGGTGTGTCCTCATCATCAAAGACCCAAACTTTGTTTTGAGCTTTGGTCGGCACATCGTAATAGTACAACCAAATCTCGTCACCTGTCATGATGTTGTTCACATACCAAGATTGTCCCTTATTAAACTTTTTTAGCATCTCCCGGCATCAAGTCACACGTCGTGTCATCTGCTATTCAGTCAGTCGATTCGGCACCCAGAGAGATCAAAGATCTTCACGTGCAAATGATCATGTAGAATCGAACGAATTGCTGTACAGTAGTAACGTTTTCCTCCGTAACTGACTTTTGTGGCCTTCCCGACCTCTCAGCATCCTCCATAGTTAAATTTCCCCTTTGGAATTCTCTATACCACCTGAATATCGTTGTGCGATGCGGACAAACATCATCTAGTGCATTTCTTCGAAGTAAGCCCATAGACATGGCGCGGCGGCTACTATGCACGTATGAACATGCAACAACAAGCAGTTTCCTACGATTCATTGTTGCGTCATATTGCAAAACTTTCCTAGTACCCTTTGTATTAAATTTTAAATTCTAAAAATAAAAAGAAATACAAAATTTCTTTTATTTGACATTTTTAGAAATATCATGAAGTCGAAATGGAAGTAGTTAGAAAAGATGGTTTATTATTAATTCGAGACATGGCTGCGGAAATAAAAAATATGATGGACTTCAAAATGAGTGCAGTTATGGTAAAATCCTTAAATCACCATCTTATGCTTTCATTTAAAATCCGTCTTTTCTCTTCATATTTCAGCGTATTATGGACTCTGCTGAGCAAGCAGCCCTAACACCACAAACAGAAAATGCACAAAATTTTAAGTATTACGATGCGAAAAGACTAAACGTTTTCGATGCTAACGGTAAATTAATAAGGGATTCTAGAGAAATGACGCTGACTAAAAATTCACATTTCGAATTTCTTCCAGTGAACACTACGTTTAGTTCAGTATTAACACCAAATGTCGTTGATGAAAGCGGTAATTATTAATAATAGATAGTCACTAAATCAATATGCGACAAATATATGTCAACACACAATATGTCTAAACGATGACTATTATTTTAGATTCCGATATTACTTATGCAATACAATGGTCTGAACATTTAGATCCTATATTCATTAATAATTACGAAAGTGATCCAACACTATCTTGGCAATACTTCGGAAGCTCAACAGGTTTTCTAAGAAGATATCCAGGTATTTACAATTGCAAAAAAGAATCAAAATAAACCAATAATGTCTTTTCTTTTTCAAAGCTATTGCTTGGCCGCCTGAGGAAATGTTTTTCGGGTCGTGGTCTCCGTCAGAAACCAGAAGCGTATACGATTTTAGGAGATCGACATGGTATGTTTCGGCAGCTACCTCTCCTAAAGACATGATAATCATAATTGATAGTTCGAGTGCCATGATTGGAAATAAATTACGTATTGCTATTGAAACAACATCTGAAATTTTAGATACATTGTCAAATAATGATTTTATAAATATATTAAAAGTAGGTGGCGGTACAGAAGAAACAATTCATTGCTTTAAAGATCTCCTCGCACAGGTAAATATCTAAGCAGGTATGCAGAAAAAAATTGCATCGCGCTAGCATATCCTAAAATTATGCAACTGGACAAAGTAACATCAACTTTGTAAAATTATATTTACATTACTTATGAGGGTGGTCCCAGAGGTACCCCACCCAACAAAGAAAACACAAAAATTTTGGAAAGAAATATATTTATTTTTCAACATAATCTCCTTTCAGCTCTATACACTTTTCCCAGCGATGTTCAATAAGTTCGACACCCTTTTTATAATAAGAACTGTCTTGCTCCTCAAAATAGCCATTAACTGCCTACATCACTTCTTCATCATCTTAGAACAGAGTCATTTTTTCAAGTTTGCGAACAGAAACTAATCCGAGGGGGCTAAATCTGGCGAATAGGTTGCACGGGGTAGTAATTCAAACTTTAATTCATTAATTTTGGCCATTGCAATGACGGATTTATGAGCTGGTGCATTGTCTTGATGAAACAACACTTTCTTCTTAGACAAATGCGGCCGTTCTTGCTTGATTTCTTCTCTCAAACGTTACAATAAGTTTGCATAATACTCGCCATTGATAGTTTTTCCTTTTTCAAGATAGTCAATGAAAATTATTCAACGCGCATCCTAAAAAACCGATGCCTGCAGATGAAACAGTCTGCCTTCTTTGGAGCCGGTTCTGCCTTTTGAGTCTATTGTTTTGATTGTCCTTTTGTCTCTAGTGTGAAGTGATGGACCCATGTTTCATCCATAGTTATGAACCGGCGCAAAAATTCTGCTTTGTTGCTGTGAAACTTCGCTAAACACTCAATTGAAACATCTTCGTGACACTGTTTTTGCTCGAGTGTGAGCAAACGCGGACCCATCTTGCACACAGCTTTCTCATGTCCAAATTTTCAGATAATATGCGATGTACCGCACTTTTTGAAATGCCTTCTATGTCTGCTAGCTCGCGCACTTTCACTCGACGAACAACCAGTACCGCTTTGTGGATTTTCCTCACCATTTCTGGAGTCGTCATCTCATTTGGTTGACCACAGCGATGCTGGTCTTGACAGCTCGTACGGCCTCGCTTAAACTCCGCTGCCCAATATTTCACTATTGTAAACGAAGGAGCAGACTCAACCAGAGTGGAATCCAGTTCAGCTTTTATATCGGTAGGGCTGAGGCCTTTCAAATAAAAGTATTGTATCACGTAACGATGACCAATTTTCTCCATTTTTACAAATTCACTGAAAATACTAAACAACGTGGTGTCTTCAAACTTGAAGCATATGCTTTATAGATTGTGTACTTTCTAATTCAGTGATATTTTTCAAACAACTACCGCCATCTCTAAGTCAGGCCGGGTACTTATGGGACCACCCTCGTATAACATTTCTTTTGGAAGATACATAAAATCATCGCAACTAGTTGTAAATAAATAATAAATTATAGGCCCTTTCTATCAGCAACAAAACATTTTTTATCCTATAGATAACAAGTTTACCGTCCACTATGAACTAAAAACAGATCAACTATAAATCTCAACTAAAAGTGAAATGTTTGTTGTAATCTTTTATTACCGAACCAAACTTTAAATGAAGCACGTGATGCAATCTTTTTGCATACATCTGTATTATTGTACGATCATAAAGTCTCTCTCCGTCAAAAGAAATGGTGGTATACATGTAAAACTATAGCTTACTGTAAATAATTATCACGCATTTGAAAAAGAGCATCATTGACGTTTTATAGCTCTAGAAATAAGAGTTTTATAATTTTCCATCATTAAGCTTGAATTAAAAAAACCTACTAGAAGAAATAAAAATTGACATTGTTTCCAAAAATGATGCCTTTAATAGTTTAACGGTTACTATCATATGGAGATTTCATGACCGCACTGTATACGCATTTATAACAAAATAATCATCATTTAAACTTTAAGGCCAATAATGATAATAAACGCTGGCTTAAAGATTCGATAAGATCTTTAAAACCTGAGAATGTAGCCAATTTCACATCTGCATTTATAAAAGCTTTCGAAATTTTACAAAAAGTAAGTATAATATATCATAGTAGGTGTTCACAAGTTCGTAATATTTTGAGTTGCGTATTTATTTTAGTATAATCGCACTGGGCAGGGTTGCCAATGTAACCAATTAATAATGCTCATAACTAGTGGTCCATTTTCATCATATCAAAAGATAATTCAGAAGTACAACTGGCCTCATAAGCCTGTTAGGATTTTTACATATCTTGTTGGGACTGATTCTAATGGTGTTAACGAATTGCATAAGATAGCTTGCGAAAATAAAGGTATTAGATTATTTATATTTTCTGAAATCAATTTAAAAATTCTTATGTATTACAGGTTATTATGCAAGGGTTTCTAAGCCAGAAGAAGCTAAAGAAAAAGTTTTGCACTACACCAAAGTTTTATCAAGACCTATGGTAATGTACCATAATGATCATCCAACACAATGGACGCCGGTATTCTTGGGACGAAAAGTACTTTTTAAGCTAAAATAAATAAATATTCTTTATTTATTTTCATTATTTTCAGGCAGAGGGTTTCTCTAGTAATGGTCCTGGTCAACTGATGACATCAGTTACCACTCCAGTCTTTGACAGACGAAATCATTCGGTAAGGGTCTTAATAAATAAGTTACAAATAAACTTTATTGACTTAACGTTCTAGATACGTGCGGCTAATATACTTGGAGTAATTGGCACGGATGTATCAATAGAAGAAATTAAGAAACTAGTCCCGCCATATAAGGTAACTCTTACGGTACATATTTTGAAATAAATTAAAAGCTTTATTTTAGTTGGGCGTTAATGGATATTCATACATCGTAAATAATAATGGTCACGTGTTGTATCATCCAAACTTGAGGCCTGTTGTAAGTATTATCATTAACATTCAATTACTTCCCTGATAAAAAAATAAATTTGACATTTTATATATTTTTGTAGTACAGCAACAAAGAATACGAAGAAACATTGGAACCAACGTATATATCAGTCGATTTGTCTGAACTAGAACTTATAGAAAATGAAAACGGGCCCAGAGAAAATCATTCTGTTCTGCTAGACGTAAGAACTAATAATTTGTAATACCTTTAATAATCTTCATTTTGGATGTATTTTCAGTTAAGACATGATATGATCGATCAAAAAGAGGGAGAAACAGACATGAACGTTAAAATGCAGTACGACAATATGGTATCTTAGTTTCGTTCTAATACTTTAACTTTACTATTTTGTGTTATTTTAGAAACGTGTTACTACTCGCAGATATAAATATTTTTATAATCCAATCGAGGGAACACCATTCTCACTTGGCATTGCCATACCTGAAGGGTATGGAATGTATGAGTTGAAAGCAGAACAGGAAATAAAGCACAGCCAAAAGAATGGTAAATATTTAAGTATTCTCATTCCTAGATTCTCTGAACTATGAGGGCGGATCAATAACTAGTGAAACCTAGGGGCCATAGGAACAAGAAAACACAAACTATTTTATTTTCCAACGTATTTTCCTTGTAACTCGTTACATTTAACCAACAATGTTGAAATCTTTTCATTTCTTAACCCACTGATAGCTCAGTGGTAAATCACTGGCCTATTATGCCGGGGGTCTCAAATTCCATTCCAATGGCGTGCTGTCCGAAAAGGTTTTTAGTGATTTCTCTTTTCCGTTAGATAAAATTCTGACATAAAGATCTTAAGTCGCACCAGGAGTGCAGGCGTAATAATAACTCATGTAAGTACTATGTCGAAGTCCCTTGTAGTTGGTGTTATACTGTTGGGGGATGTAAAAGCATGAATTATTATTTCTTCAAAAAAGTAGTCTATATCAAACTACGTTAATTTCGGTGACTCCTCATTCGAACCAAATCTCGAACAGTACAAAATATAGTTCATAAACTGTCGAAGTATTAATATGTATATTACCTTGAAGAAAAAGCACTCCTTTGTTCTTCTCACTTAAAAGGTCTTTAGCGTTGTATTGCAGCGTACAGTTGATGCATAGTATTCAACTGTTATCGTTGTACCTTTTTGAAGACAATCGACGAAAAGAATCCCATTGCACTCCGAGAAGGCGATAGCTATAATCTTTCCGGCTAGGTGTAGGGTCTTTGATTTCTTCGGAGAATGTGTGTCAGTCTCAATCCATTGTTTCAGTTACTTCATTTGGGCGTATAGTGTTGGGTCCAGCTATCATCAAACATTATTATTTAGCGCCAACAATTTTTCGGATATTTTAGCTTTGCTAAAATAGAGGCTGAAAAGTGTCTCGGTCCGCAGTCAACAAAGACAGTACATAATTTTTTATCCCCAATTTATTAAACAATATCCAAACCTACTCCTCAGCTACTTCGCGTAATTTTATGCAACATCTAGCACCACATCGTGCACTTTTTTAATAATTTCTTGAGTATACACGTCTTTTGGACGTCCACTATTTTGTTCGTCAAGTATACTGGCCACGTTTGAACTCAGATGTCAATCGTTTTAGTCCTCGTAAACAGACTCCAGTACAGATTTAATTTCTTCTTTCTTTTGTTCTTTAAAAATAAGAACTTAGTTATTGATCGGTACTCCACTTTTTCTATGTTTCAAAATGAGCTAAGAACAGTTCGCTTTCTACAATACATAAATAACAAGCTTCCTTGCGATCGAAGTTAATGCCAATTTTGACAATTATTTTATGAAAGATCGTCAAGTTGACAAATAAGATTTTTTTATTAGTCTGCTCTCTTTCGTCAAACTCACTAATTATTGGTCTATCCTAGTATAACTTAGAATATAGAATAATTTTCAAATTTTGTCCAATACGAAATTAATTAAACAGTATTCTTTTTTCCTCTCACAGTTTTAATAAATGACGAAATTCGAAAATATTACTCATTTCAAGTATTATGTACATTGTACATAATATATTTATGGCATGTTAAAATTTAAGTACATTTTTCACAATTAAAAAGCATTTATTGCACTTGTAATTAGCACTAATACATTAACGAAATTCGCAACAATTTGCAATATGTATATATTTTGATTATTCGTGCTTGTATATAAACAATAACGTATTGGTAGTATTTAAACCAAGTATCACATCGCAATCTTCACTTAAATTAATTATATTCGCTTCAATAAGATGCAAGAATAAGTTTATTTTAAAACCAACTAAAACTTTTTATTCTTACTCAATTATCCAGTTACGTTACAGAAGCAATAGAAAATGTCATTCTAAAAGTAAATTTTAATTAATAATAATAACTGTAATGTTTCTAAATATCAGTCCAAGTTGATCACCATCTATAGTACTATGTTCACATCCAAACCTATCAAAAATTGCACTGAATTTAAAAAGCCTAATTCGTAGTCAAACAGCTTTTGAATTCTACATTATGGTAGCACACCATAGGCAACAGTTCATGGTCTCTTCCAAAAACGGCCATGCTGTTACTTCATATTCACTAGAAAACACACTAGTGTAATTTTTTCTCTTATAAAATTTCGTTTTACTTCATGGTCAATTCTTCGATTTCAATTGATGTCATGGAAATGAATTGAAGATGGGATTTAACGAAATATGAAAGCACGTTTTTAAAATTCATAAGTTCATTTAATTAAGCCTGCTGTAACCGATGGTGATTATTTTGAAGGCTATTCAATAAATTTAGATGAATAAACTCACATCTGCGTTTTATGTAGACATTTCTCATGATCCAATCAATCATGATCAACAGACCAATAATACTGAATAGTACGCAAAATGACATTTTAAATACAATGTAAAAAACCAAGGAAGATTATCCACGGAGAAAAATATCAGTGGAAATGACAAGAAAGAAAATAGGAGAAGTGAATAACAAGAATAAAAAGATAGATAAATGGAGAAGAGAACTGGAAAGAGTTTGGATCCACCTAGAACTATAGAATAGGATAAATTTTGGTGATTAACGATTGTCGCATGCTGTTTAAATTTCCACGCTGATTTACCAAATAGCTTGTATAAAGCCTATTACTACTATCTAATATTCTTGATATTCAAGATGAATAAGCAATAAAACTTTGAACTTTTATAAGCATGCATTCAGATATATTGCAGTAGCTTCTTTATTCGAAAAATGACGAAGTAAACATGAAAATGTCAAAAATTCTTAGAAGCGTAAATAAAAATTTCTTACTTATTGTTTAAGGGTAGCAACATTCATGAAATACCTCTTACGTCTGTCACATTAGATCATTAATGCTGTACGATAGAATATGGTCACGGCCATGATGTTTTTTATTTGTGAAAAGTGATCTTATTTCATTGTGAGTTGAACTAAAATATTAAATTAATCTAATTAGTATTTAGATACCGTCTTTTTCCATTACATTTTTAGTTGAAGATTATTTCAAAGGAAACAACTGGAAAGTACATCCCGATTGGTATGTTACATCAGAATTTAACTCTTAAGAATAAATTTAACAAATACTTTTTATTTTTAATTTTAGGGTATACTGTGAGTATACCAGTAGGTCTGTAGAAGAACAGTCGTTTAAGTCGGCTGAGGAGAGGATTCTTCATTTCTTATCGAAAAGTCGAAGACCTGGATGGAAATGGATGTCTCTCAGACCAAGATCTCCTTTACAACACCATCCGATCAACAAACAAGATAAAGATGCATATTATTGTGAGTATTTATCATTATTTACTTGTAAATATTTTATAAAAAGTTAATCATTTTACGCTTTTGGTAGTGGTTTCTAGAAATGGTATTATTCCTTTTAGGAACATACTCTTTATTAAACCTTGCTACAAATATCTTCTTTAATCATATTCAGAAGAAAGTTTTCACCACCTATCCACAATAACTTTTGTATGGTATACTTGAAAATATCTTTCGACGAAATCTAGAAAATTCCATTTGTTCAAACAATAATATCATGTTTGGGCCAGGTTTCGAGTAAAATCATGATGGAAATACCAAATCCATTAAACAATTTTCATTTCATATTCGAAGATGAAACATTATATAATAGACTTATTTATTCATATTAGGTAGTGATATACATAATTAAATATTATTAAACTAAAATTTAGCAACATCAATTACTTTTAGTATCTTCAAAATCAAATAGTTCTTTCATAAACTTACATATTTGTAATTTTAAAAATCTTGAAAACAGACGCACATATATATGTCGTACATACATATATATATATATATATATGTATGTAACTAAACCATTATCAGAACACACAACCTCAGTAGATTTTTCGGAAAATGAAATTATGTATTTATAACACATTCAGTACTGAAACGTAATGACGAGGATGAAAAAGTGAAGCGTTACATTCTATGTTTCATACTTTCTAACATAGCTATTTCAAGATATGTTTGTTTATGTATGTACATGTATGTTGAATAGTTTCTTCTTCGCGCAATAACATCAAGTTGTTTGAGCTTAATGCAGATATTTCTTCGCATTATTTTTAAATCCATCATGTACCAGATTGTTCAATAAGATTTGTCGTTCAATAAGAAAAATGCGATTATATGGTTTAAAATACATTTTATTATTCAATATAATCTCCCTAAATTTCAATAAATTTATTCCAGTGATCTAATTTATGAATTATATCCCTGAAGTGAGAATCCGTAAGACTGTAGAAATACGCTTCCACGGCTGCTATACCTCTTCGTTCGATGAAAATCGTTTTCCGCGCATGAATGTTTTAAGATGTGAGAACAACCAAAAGTCAGAGGGAGCTAAATCTGACGAATAGGGTGGATGTTACAACTATTCGCACTTTTATTCACTGATTTTTGTGATGACTTTTTGAGCTGTGTGCGAAGGTGGGTTATCTTGATGAAAAATGATTTTTTTCTTCTGTAAACCAGGTCTTTTTTCACGAATTTTTAGCTGGTCCAAAAGGTTACAATAATAATCTGAGTTTGTTGTTTTACCAGTTTGGATCCGCGAATAAAATTCCTTTTGCATCCCATAAAAAAACTGATGCTAACACCGTCTTGGTCAATTTCTGGATTCTAACTCGCTTCGGAGCCGAAGTAGCGGATTCACATCACTCCTTAGCCTCTTGTTTTGATTGAGGATTGAGGATCATGGTGATAACCCAAATCTTTT